>KN880777.1:0-21316 GCA_000934385.1 Cylindrobasidium torrendii FP15055 ss-10
CACCTGCTAGAACATAGGAAAGATACATACTTATACTTCATTTGAATCATCTTTAGACGTCTTTTAGACCATCTGAGACTGTTTAAGCAAGCCGATCATCCATATCTTACCTGTGGAGGATGTTATTCAGGTCACAAGGTCCCCCACTCTGAAGTCTTTTCCCTTATACTGACCTAACCAGGTCACTCTGAAATGATTGGATGGTATTCAACATATCCTGTGATCATTTCAAGTTTACTGAGCCCAGGTTGTGTTTCAATAATATTTGGGGGGTCAGGATGTTTTCTGAAGTGAGCACTTGTGCACATAATGACCAACAGTGAGAAAGCATGTACACCAAGACATGTCAAACTTCTGGGGAGCTCTAATAGGTTTCAAATAGTGTAGAATTAGATATGAGAGACAGAACTCAGCTTTAGAAAGATCCTAGATAGCTGCACTCACAGGTGCCAGATGCCATATCTTCACCAAAGGCAAGGGTTTTTTGGCCTTAAAGTAAGGACGAATTTTCAGTATCGTCGAAGTATTAATCACTTTGGACACAACCACTGGTGGGCAGCTCTTTTGCGTCTGTATTAAAATTTTCAGTTAATTCTCAAATAACTAATGGGTAAACCATTGTTACGGATAGGTTATCAATTGCAAAATAATTACTGATTAAATCATTATTGGCCAGTTTTGTGCAGACCAATCACCACAGGTCATTTAATTTGTGATGCTTGGTTTCACAACCAGTAATGAGTCAAAATAGTTACTACTTATACCTTGTATTGGTAGGAGTTCCTTCGATTAGTAACAATCATTGAACACAAGTTATTCTTCTAATGACAACTGGTTTAACACTGGTTTTTTAATGAAGACTGGTTGACATTGAAAAATTGTATTAGAGCAGTGATTGAAGATCAGAGTTATTGTATCAATGATGCGCTATTGGCTATTGTAACAATAATTACTTTTTAAATATCATATCAAAAAATAATCAAATGGCTCATGAATGTAATAAGGAACGGAGCCGGATTATGTAATCACCAAGGGCATGCCATTTAGGTTGCCTACATGATGGCACTTCGGGAACTTCCGACTATCGCTGATCGGGCCGGCAATTAATTATATGACTGCAGGTGCCCGACTTGTCATTTTGACCAAACAACCACAATCTTGTCTTGGTAGAAAATCTTTGGAGGTTTCCAGCCTCAAGCGGGATCTGGGTCTCATCTGGGGCCACACCAAAGGGATTTTTGAGAGACGAGAACGGGCAGGTGCTGACCCCCTGACACCTTTACACCTGGCTTCAGAGGCATTGCATTGCCCAAGTCTCTGAAACTTCTGATTTCCTCCCTGTTTTTGACGATCAAATAAGCACACAAAAAACAAGCTCTGTTCAAATCGGCGGTGTTCAACCAAGGAATAACAAGGGGAATGCAGTAATAAGATAGTAGTAAGGTTAAAAGGGGTTGGGTAAGTAGGCAGAAGGTGCGATGTGAAGGCGGAGAAGTAAAGAAATCCAAAACCATTAAGCTATATACGTTACCAGCCAAGAACTACAAACGACCACGTCCATTTGCAAGAGCTCTGTTAATCGGTTTCTTTGGCCTTTTTGGATTGTTTGAGCATCTGCGTAAAACGGAGGAGGCATGGGGTACTGACTGTGGGGGCGACTTCTTCTTCTTTGCCGGAGAACCTTCACCCTCCTCCTCTGCACCATTACTAGCACGCTTCCTCTTAGAACCAGTCACCTTGGAAGCTGAGGGTGGTCGTGCTTCTGGTTGCTTTGGTGGAGGACCTGTGTCATTGAAATCTTCATTAGCCGTATGTCAAGAGGCTAATCAAGGGAGCACTTACGAGTGCGAAGCACGCGATCGCTGGGGCGCACTACCTGGGGTTGTCGCTTTGACCTGGAGCTTGTTGGCCCACCTCCTGCAGAAGAAGCGGGGTTTTGAAGACCTATTTCTTTGATTTTAGCGTCCCTTGGATTTGAGGCATCGGGAAAACCGTGCATACCTGACAAAGGCTGGGCGTTCTCTGGCTGCTGCGAGCCATCCAGCCCATCGGGTTTCTCGGAGAAATTGGCGACAACATCACCAGGTCGGGGATCTTGCACGTCCTGGCGACGATCGTTGCGGCTGGCTGCATCTGTATAACGGGGCCGCTGCTCGAAGCCAGCTGCGAGCTGCTCCATACTCCTCCTGAGCTGATTTCCTACGTCCTCCATGTTGTAGTCCTCATTAGGACGGCGATGGTTAGAAGCATCTGCATCATCCACATCCATAGGCTCTCCAATGTCGGGTGGGTGCACTGATGAGCCAGGGAAATTGGTGTGGCTCTGCGAACCACCGCCGTCGTGCAAAGGTTGATGGCTGCGGCTGCCTGCGTCGAATGCCCTCCCATCTTCGGCGTGTCCGTAGCTTCCGAGTGCAGCCCCGCGCCTCGATTCATCGATGCGGGGAGATGCAAGCGCTGGAGACCTTTCTGGACCATCTTCCCCGGAATTGTCTTGCTCTCCTGATCTCCCATAACTTGGTGAGGCTCTATAGTCGCTGAGCTCGCGCCGAGGATCCTGGGTCTGGTATACCGGGGGTGGTTCGTCGAATTCTTCAACGCCATTGCGAGAGTATAGCCCACTACCGGTGGGGCTCTGACCACCGCCATAGCCCTCGTACCCTGGCTCCACCAAGCCAGGTCTGTCTCCGTCCTCGACTTCAAACTCTGCTGCCTCGACTTCGAACTCTGCTCCCCTATCCTCAAACCCTGCATGCTCGCGTTCGAGCTGTGCTTCGTCACCTTCGAACTCGGATGCCTCATCTTCGTATCCCTGTGCACGGCGCCCAGGACGCTCCTCGATAGGAGAGGACGACCTCTGTCGGAAGGTGGTCTCGTCCATCGTTTCGCTCCCTCCATCATAATCCCCCTCTGCCATTCGACCCATACTCCCTCGCCAGCCAGATTCCCCCTCCTCTTCCTGTTCTCCTTCGCCCGAGGCGGTGTTCTGATCCATCCCCGGCCACCCAATGCCTCCGCTCTGCTCTTCGTCGTCTGGCCACTGATTGCTAGTGCCTTGGTCATAGCCAGCAGGCCAGCGGTCCTCGGCGCCTTGCCTGCCAGCAGCTAACCGGAAATCGTCTATGTCTTCCGCAATCGATGCTGGACGGTTGCCATCGTCGTGGAAGGCGGAAGCGTCACTTTCATCGCCCAGGTCGATATCGGTTTCGTCAGCAGCATGCCCCGATGGACCCTCATGTGCTGCACCGTTCTTCGAGGCAGAGGAATCACCGGATAACACTTGGTCATTATTGGTAAGCTGTCCTTTTGTGAACCGGTGTTACAAATGCGTACTTTTTTCCCTGTTGCATTTAGCATAGTGCATGGCATGCTGCATGGCCAGATCTCCGCAAGTCTCGACCCCATCGTTGCCTATAAAGCCATCACCAGCTCCATAAGTACGACTGCATTATGAGGTCAGCAATATGTTACTGCGGACGGCTTAGCAGAAAATGCTCACTAGAATGCAGTCAGCTTGCCATCCTTGAAATAAGCGCCTTGCACAAGTATGATGGGCTTCATGGTAAGGTTGTCTACCAGCCTGTTCATATTCTTGTGGACCAGCGCCTCAACCATGCCATTGCGACTGATTGAAAGTCAGAATCAGCGAAACGAGGTCCAAATGGGTGGTAATGCGTACTCGTCAAGTTGTGCCTTTCGTTCTTGCTGCGCCTGCTCGTTCCTCTCAGCAGCCAAGGCTTCATAATAATCGAAAGTCTCCTGGTCTGCCTCCAACCATAGGGCCTGGAGGGCCTTGTTGTAGTATTTGAGCCGAACGTTATTCTTGTACTCCTTCTTGTGCGTGCTGTAATCCTCGTCGGTAGGATAGCTTTGGCGTAGGGACGCCCTGTTGGCAAGCTCGTACGACTGCCATGCAGCCTCCTGCTCATTTTTCATAGCCGCAATCACTACTTCTGATTGGTCCAGCCCGAACAGCCTTCTGCCGCTGGTCTTGTAGGCAGGAGGCGCCGAGATAGCATTTGTGATCTCATCCTCGGTAAATGATTTGTAGATGGAGGATGCTGGCCGTGTGCTGTTGCTGAGGAACTCCCTGATTTTCTGTGAACTGGCGTTAGTTGCCATTGTTAGCCTTGGAGTCGGGGAAGCGTACCTTAAGGAACGTCTCCTCAATAGGCCGGCCATCGCCATCCGGAAAAAAGACATCGTCCACTGCGGGGATGGCCTGCTCATTCACATAGCCTGTAAGAGCTCCCTTTTGCTGCCAATGTCGCCTTGACATGTAGCCTGCGACGTAGCCCTCCGCGAGCAAGAACTTCTTGATGTCCGCACCGAGCTTCCAGTTATACTCGTCCGCGACTGCTTTGCCCTTTCCTTTGCCCTTTCCTTTGCCTTTGCCTTTGCCCTTTCGCCCTCCACCTCCCGCCTCCTCAGCATCGTCTGCAGGGCGCTTGGTCTTTGTTTTGGGCGTCTGTGGATTTCGAAAGCCGTGTGCCGATTGCTTCAAAGGGGAAGCAGCTCCAAACACCCTCTCGCTGCTGCCATACGACGCTGCGGCCTCGGATATCTTGAAGGCAGGCCATGCTGCAGGCTCCGCGATACTGCTTCGACCGTCTGCAGACGCCGCTGAGGTCTGTCGTTTGGCTGCAGAGGACGCGGTGGGCTTTGCAAAAAGGGCAGGAGCCTTTGGTGCGGGTCCCGCGTCTGCTCTAACCGCCGGTTTGGCTGGGGCTGGGGCGCTGTGTTTCTGCCGCGACCGGTCGTCGCAGGGGTCGCCGGCCGGCGGACCACCTCTTCCATGGGTCATTTGGCCAGTTTGTTTGGTCCTAGGGTCTCCCAGAGGACCTGCCGGCGCGGGAGCACCTTTGCGGCTGCTGCTCGAATGCCCTTGGCCCAATACTTCGCGTTCTCCATTCGCATGACCTCCCCAAGGCCCTGGAGGCTGCGGAGACCTGGCTTCGTCGGTTGGGTTCGCTGGACGGTAGTAGGCTGACGGCTGTCGCGATTTCTGCTGAGGTCCTTGCGCATAAGAGCCTGCGGGCGGCTTAGGAGGCTGTGGGTGGTGGCCAGACCTGTTCGACGGCATAGCTGAGGAGCCTTGCGGATGCGCGGGGTGCCCTGCAGCTGCCGACCCTGGGTTGACCGAGGCGACGCGGCGCTCTTGAACCGGCGCGGCTTTCTTGGGGTGTTGAGATGATGTCGTCCTTGCACCGATGGGAGGGATGGCAGGACCTGGGCGCAAGCCTGCTGGTGTTGGCTTGGGACGAGGCGCCGGTCTCTTTGCGGTGGGAGCATCGGTGCGATTGATCGCAGGCAGAGCGTTGGACGAGGTCTTTGAATTGGCGCCCGAGGGCTGCCTCCCAGCGACTGGAGCCCCTCTGCTTGATCCAGATGGAGTTCTGGATGCTTCACTGCTGTTGGAGGGCGTAGGGAGCAGATTCTGAGCCGAACCGCAACGAGATGGCGGGATCGAGCCCACCGAGGAGCGAGGGCGGATCGGGGGTGGTGGCTTTGAGCCTGAGGCCGGGCGCACAGACTGATGCCCATCCTGGAACGGGTGCATGGCGGAGGGCAGCTTGGGATTTGCAGCTCCAACTTTAGGCAGAGTTGCCTGAGCGTAGGACATAGGCTTTTCGCCCTGAGCAGCATTCTTGACCGATGCCTGTGGCGGCGCAAAAGATGAATGGAAGCCGAGGAGACCACCAGGGTGGCCACTGCGGCGCTGAGTCGAATTTGAATGCCCTGTCATTCTTCCTAACAGCAAGGCTCAGCGTTGCAACCTCTGTAAAGGGCTTGGCTCGCACCTGAATTATTCGCAGACTGTCACGGTTGATGCGATATTGGAAGCAAGAAGTGAGGCGGCGAGCCCTTCGTTGGCCTCGATAAGTAGGTTTTGGGCGATATTGATTAGGACATGTTGGGCGCGGCGGCGGATTTGTTGACACACATCGGAGGCCGTAATCCTCCACTATTTCCCGCGTGAGTACGAGATTATGGTCCGCAAGCTCCACCCACCTTTGAGCCCTTTGAGCAAAGAGCGTTACGTTGATCAACAGCCACCGGCCACCTCTCCTTCTTTGCTGGGTGGACATAGTTCCGAGATAAGATGGGTGCTATGACGTATACCAATCGGGTGAGCTCTTCCAGAAGCGGGATGATGGCACCTCGGGCATTGCCGATTCATCTACCTCAAAAACGAAGGATCTTATACTCAGCAAGTAAACAGGTGAAGCATTGAAATAAGCAAAACAAAACGTAAATAAAATATTATGTCTCCGCCATTATCCATGCCCCCCTCTCATCCAACGTAACTGAGGATTGGTCTTCAAAGAGCGGCTCTCGGGGATCGCAAACGTATGACCGATACCCATCGTTCAGCTCGCACCTCTGATCTGATTCGCCAACTACCACCAAATGGGAAACAGGCAACCTTGCATACAGCTGACTGGGTTGGTCTGCTGCAAGCTCGTCGAAGTTGGGGTGGACTTGCATAACGTTCAGGTGGGGAATCTTGACACCACCGACATCGACCATGGTGAACTGTAGCTTTCGAAAAAAAGCCCCTCTGAAACAGCCTTCAATGCAAAACATGAGTCTGAGATACTTGCCTTGGTTGCGATCTCCTGTGCGAAATACAACGTCGTTCTGCGACCATTCCTTCCTGGAGCCGGACGGATGGCGTTGTTCGAGAATGAATCTTCCCATCCTCAAGGTAGGAAACAAAAGAAACCAGCCTTTGTTTTTGTCGGCTCTGCGGCACGCGTAGACTCCGCACGCTTCCAGGGCCTCAAGGTAGAACCACGCACTCGGTCGCTGCACAGTCGCCATTGGCGTTGGATTTGGCGCTTCAGTCTCTGCTGCTAGAGCTTCCATGCGACGGAGTGCACGGAGGTGCCTTGTTCCTCGAAGCAGAGATGTCCAGTACTCCCGGCTGCCGGCCCAACCAGCTCTAACAGCTGCAGCGGACGGCGGGTCCGACAGGACTAGAGACCACTCACTCCTACTTACAGCATCAGCGAAGCAAATCAGCGCTTGCAAAGAATATGTCAACCTCGAGCTATCCTGCGATTCCGCCTTCACAACCTCGTCTAAGCCAACAAGGATCGCAACCGCACGCGTCCCAACCTCAAACCCCACCTCCAGCCGCACCCCGACGCGGGAGCTGGCTGTAATTTTCCCTGATAGCACGGTGCCCACTCTGCCTTTATACTCCTTCACGGCGCCGGAGCTCTCTGACAGACTAGCCAGAGATGAGCCTCGGCGCGGCGCGTTTTGAATGCGAACAGGCAGACCAATCCACGGGCAGCGTACATCTCTCGGGAACTGTGGGAGGCCAGCTGACGGCGGTGCTGTGATTTCAGATTGCGAGGCCGGCAGGATTCCTAAGGGCGGGCATGGCGCGAGCCTGCAGAGATTGGGATGCACGTAACGAATCTGTAAAATGCGTCACCTTGCATGTTTCTTGGAAAAGCAGAAATGTGAAAGGCAAACCTGCATGCTGTCGATGTGAAGAAGCCCGGGGTTTTGTCCAAAGACCGTCTGGCGCTGCTCCCGAAGCATGACCTGAATTACCGGAAGGCCTCTCCTCCTCTCCTCAAGATTAATCGCCCACCCCGAATAACGCAAGTCGCCGTCAGCCACCTCAACGTAGTCAAAGTCTTCAAAGGCCTTTTTCGCCGTCATGCTCGAGATCCACCTCTCCATTCCCTTTTCATCGAGAACACGGAGGTTAGGAAGACGAACCTCCAGAACGCGTAAGGGGGTGTCTGAGCCAGCGAAACGCACTGCTTCACCTGGAAGGAAGGTTTGGTGGGCCATGAATGGAGGCGGAAGGCTAGCCTTGTCGATAAATTCACAGCGCGAATGTTTGTAAATGGTGTACAGGTCGAAAGGGGTAGCGTTAGCGCGCGAAAGTGCTCTTCTCCTGCAATATATCACGGCGAGGTCAGACAGGAAGCGCTGACCAGGCAGGCTGGCGTAACGCCGATGGCCAGCCTTGTCCTCCCAGCCTTCGCCTGCGAGGGTGTCTTCAGAAAGGAGGCGCGGAGGTTGCCTGCTGCAGCTTGCAGAAAAGGTTGAGGCAGTTCGCAGGCGCTTTCTCCGGCGAGGGGGCGAATCCTCTCGTAGTGGTGCTGCTGTGAACGTCGACGGTCTTGCGGAGGCAAGGAGCGAGGCATCCGGGGGAACTGCTGGATCTAGCGCCATATCTGCAGCGGCGGACTGAGAGTTTGGGAAGGCTGGTAGGCCGTCGTCCAATGGAAGAGCTGGGCGCGCAGAGGATGGTCCTGCCTCGGAACCCCAGCCTTCCGATTCAACTGAGCCAGAAGGCGCCTTTCCTGCCGCTTCCTCATTCGCATGCAGTGCGTCCTGCGTCGCCGTCGAGCTCTGCTCTGAGTTGCCGTTGTAAAAAGGGCGAAATGCCACCAAAACCTCCACCCACTCCCCGTTCGACACGGCGAAGCCTATATCCCCTGCGTAGAGCCCATCGGATATCAGGACCCAGCGCCCTTCGAAAGATGCCAGTTGCTTCTGGCAAGTGGACACCGTGTCCTTTATTTCCCCAGCAGGTATTGCCTGCATGGAGCGCGCATCAACGCTCTTGAAGAAGCGACTCAACGTGTCAACGAGCGGCCAAGGGTCATCGTGCTCCAGCAGCGCGTAGAGCGATGCACGAGGTCGTTGAATGACCCAGGCATCCACTAAACCATGCGCTGGCCCGACGCTCTCCCGAAGCAGCGGTATCATGTCTTCACCCAGATCTGGCTGGGAGCAGGTCAGAGATTGAGTTATGGAGCTGCGGATTTGCAGTCATGGGCGCACCCTTTTCAGCTTGAATCTAAAGGCGTAGCAGCCGACTAAGGCGATATCCTGACCCTCCTGATCTTCGTAAAAGGCAGCGTCTAAGTCCTCTTCCTGAACAAGGTCCGGTCTAGCGCGAGATGGCAAAGTGGGAGGGGTTGGCCTTTCGGCTGGGGGACTCTCAGGACCATAACGTCGGAATATACGCGCGAATGCGCCGGTGACACGATCGGAGGAGCCCTTCTGCTGGGTTTGCGAGTGAGGCTCTGAACCTTCTGGCCTGTCGAACGGGTGCCCTATCGAGATAAGCCTGGCTCCAATGGCACCTTACGCTGGACTAACAATCTTGAACTAAATCAGAGCGCTCGACTGGCTCAACATCCTCCTCCGGCTCTTCTTCATATTCGTCACCCTCAGCAGCATCCAGGTCCAGAAAGGGGTTAACACGAGCTCTCCGAGAGTGCGGCGCCATAGATAGTGGATTGTCTCTTCGGTTGGCAAACGAGAATTATGCTGGGTGTAACTCAGTTCACTTCCGAAGAACAAGTGCCGATAGGCGTGTTTGCCAATCTAGTGGGAGGGGCAGAGCTGAATTTCGGGTATTGCCGATTGCACGTGCTAACGTTTGGCTCGGTTTAGGGCGCAGAGGTTCATGGATACGAGGTTCTTAGGAAGCCAAGCGTCCCGCCGACCAACTCAGTAAATAACTTAGTAGAGTATACTGGCACAGTCTGCAGTCGGTGTTGGACGGCGCAAAACCCAAGCAACAGTCAAGCGAAGCCTCTCGCCTGTTCATTACCAAAAGTTAGATTGTGTCCGTGATAAAACCGTTTCCGAACAACTTTCTATAGGTTTCGAGTCTCTGTCACTATAGCTGCGTGGTTTAAAGCCTGATATACATACGTAAGTATCTGTATAGTAGCAGCATCATGGTCGCATATACTGCAGAAAATAGTGTTCAGAAAATAGCAATGAACGCTCAAGCCTGCATATCTGTCGCTGTTGCTAATCTAATCTACATCAGGCGCCGAATGGCAATCAATCGAGGAGATCCGACGCTCCGCAGGCAAAGGCACAAGAAACACAGCGGACCCCACAGTTAAAGCTCCCGAAAGCACGGATAGTAAATCTGTCACAAGTCGACGACGGGGACGATGCCTTTGCGCCGGTATTCCTTGATGCATTTCTCAGTAGGTCTCAGTTGACTAGAAAGATCTATAGCATCTCCAGACTTCATGGCCTCCTCAGACAACTGAAGTTGTTGGATACGCCTCCGTCGCGAGATTGTTAGATGCCCTAAAATTCAAATGCTACTTGGATTCTGAGCAGTGACCTCATGCTACGAGTTCGGGCTTTCTATTCTAGGATCCGACCGAGCCCCGGCCTTACGACAAACTAAGTCACGAGCGTACAGGTGGAGCCGATGGGATGGACCATGGTGTACGACGCCGAAGGCAGCTTTCCATGCATGTGAGTGGACAGAATTGCGTCTGGCAGTATACGAGGAGGAGGATTTCTTTGTCCTCTCATCGCCAGTGCGTGCATGAATGGATGGCTCGGGTGTGGAACTTTCATTTCAAAAGTCGGCTTCATTTCATTTCAAGTGCTGCGGAATGCCGCTAGGGGCGCATGGGCGCTCCCGCTTTACGACGACGGCTTTTACCATGTTAGGAAATATTCCACTCAAGCTCCGTCAAAGATGCCGAAGAAGCGGCGGCTCAATTGACTTTGTGAATATGTCAGCGCCGTAAGGCGGGCGCGGAGGGCGGCAGCGCGGCCATATAAACACCTCGACCTTGGCCAAGAAATTCAACGTCGCCCTCCCAACCACCACAACCACAACAGGTCAGTCGCGCCATGCAGCGCCTGGCGCGTTGAAGCAATCGCGCCACATCTGTCGGGCCGTTTGTTTCGGTTTCCCCCCGGGGACTGAGCAAGCGCCTCCCGACATAGTCTGGCAGTGCGGGATCTTCATCGCGCCGGTCGGAAACGCCTAGGCTCTCTTACCCCCGGCCCGACTCGAACACTGACCAGTTTCGCAGATTCGAAATGGTCACCCGGTCCAAGCGCGAGTATAATCCCTGGCAGGGATGGAAGGTGGAGCCCATCCACCTCGACTGCGATGCTGGAGAGCTGCTCAGGGTGGCGATGGAGGAGCAGGAGGAGGAGGAGGAGGCGGCGGAGCTAGGGGATGGTCTGGAAATCCCGGAGATGGAGGACGACGCAGACGGTGAGGGCGAATCTGTGCCAGCCGTCGTCCCTGCTGCGAGCAGCGCGCACGAGGGAGGGCCTATCAAACGGCGGCGGAAGGATGTCGCGGGCTCCGAATCGTCGGCTGAGGCTGAGGTCGACGCTCCCAGGACCTCGCGCAAGATTTCCTCCGCCGACACGCCTTCGTCGTCGAGGGTTGCCCCGCAGCAAGAGGTCGGAGGGGCCCCAAGTCGTGCACACATCAGCCGAGCCAGGCGGAGGGCAAAGAGGAAGGCGGAGCTCGGCCCTAGCCCAGCGCCTTCCAAGAGGATCGAACTCACGACCAGGGTGGCCCCAATTCACGTCGCCACCAAGGTCCTCAGCTTCCCTGCCGCCAGGAATGCATACACCGCCCTTCGACCGAAGGAGAAGCGTCGCCAGGTCCCGCCGGTGAAGATACTCAGGGAGAGAGGCGCTTTGGAGATCGAGTACGAGCCGGGCATCATACGCCCGCTGGTCGATCGAAATGGCCTGGTTATGGGCTGCTTCTGGGACCATCCGGGAAGTGAAGAGGATGGGTCGGCGTCTTCGTGGCTGAGGGACTGCGATGAGGTGTATGGGGACATGGGTCGGGAGCACGAAGGTGCCAGGTTCAAGAGTAAGACCCATGACCGTGGGGAGCACATACCGTGTAATTTCGGCATGCAGATGGGGATGGGGCAGAAGGAGCCCAGGAACCTCTCGCTGGGTAGGTGTGAGGGTCTCGTGAAGAGGATTACATCGACTCGAGCTTTCAAGAGGGTTGCAGCTTTCACTAGTGGTATGGATTTTTTTCGTCTTGCTTTTTTTTTTTTAAAGAAAGCTCATCTCTTCGCAGCATCGTTTCGAATATGGGCACCACGCCTATGGGAACACTACAACGACACCATCAAGAGGTTAGAGGGGTGCCCAGGGACCTCAAGAAACTTCGACTCGTCAGTCTTTCCATGTGCATGCCTCAACCTTGGCTGCACCGTTTGCTGTTTCCATAGGGATCCCCGCAACCTCCCATATGGCTGGAATCCAGTGACCGTCTTTGGCCCTTTCGACCACCGGGAGGGAGGCCACATTGTTTTAGAAGACTTCAACCTCATGATACAGGCCCCGCATGGCACAAGCTATGCAATCATGGGGGCCTGTGTCTCCCATGGCAATGCTCCGCTTGCTGACCCGGTGAGGGAGCACCGCTCTTCCTTCACACAGTATATGCCCGGTGGCCTAAGAAGATGGTTAGACAATGGAGGTGCCACTGACAAATATCTGAGAGAGAATGACCCGGTGGAGTTCAAGAGGGTGCAGGCTTGGAAGTCAGGTAATTGGGAAAGGGGGGTTGGAATGCTTTCGACTCTGGATGAGGTTATGGAATGGTTGGGACATCCTGTAGATAAAGACCAGGCTGTGTAATAGTGTGGATTCCAAGTGCCTGAATTTATTTTTCTTTAAAATTCTCAAAGGAAAATTTCAGACCTAAAGCTGTGAATATCATTGTGTGAGGTTCTGATTCCTAATTATCAATAAAGGATAGCCACCCTTGTTGCAAGCTTTCTAGAGTTACACCGCTGTAAAGGACAGGCTACATCCAAAATTTAAGGCCACTAGAGGTACTAGTGAAGAGCAATTTATGAATATATATAAGCATTCTTGAGTCCAGCATTTCCCAGAGCGCCCAGCGAGGGCACGCCTTGGTATATGCGCCCATCCGCAAGGATTTGCGCCTCTCGCTCTGCGGTTTGGGGCTTTTTACGCGCATTGATGTTTCACCACGTTCACGCACACAAGTTCTGAGAATTGAGCGACCCTAGTAAGAGGGACAAAGAAGAGAAGAGACCAAACCGTAAGAACTGTTCGTTGATCGTAGTTTCCCAAATCCGGAAACGTCGCGATCCCGCCATCAGGGCTTACAATATTAACAAAGGTATAGCCCCAGGCGTCGCAGGGCAGGGCCAGACCATTTGAGTACTGTAATAAAAGCAAGAAGTATGGCATGTAAGAAAGAAATTACATATTGTTATGTAGTGTTAAGACCCTTGCAAACCTCCCGACAACCAATACAAGTCTTCTTTGGCGGTCAAGAGCTTATTCCCCGTTGCACATGAGTTTTGAAATAGTTTTTTGAAACTCAATCTCCGTGAGTGAGCAAAGTATCACAAGGAGTACGGGCCCTCGTTTGCAGGTCGACGCCATTAAAGCTTGGCCGCCACAATATCGGGAGTTCCCGAAGTTCAGATCAGCAGGCGCGAGAAGTTTGGCCGCAATCGCCTTACGTAACATCATCCCGCCCGCTCCCCTGCCATCATGCACCCGCCGTTCGATCAAGCCTCATGGCGCCTTGGGGCGCTAGCCGGAAATCTGCAACATATGGGCGTGTATTTTTCATGAAGGAGAGCGGAGGATCTCAGTCCAGGTGCGTGGCTAACATGCTGGCGGGCATATTTATACCTAACCTCGACCGCTAGAGCCGCGTCCTGCACCAGCGCCCCAGCCCATTGCCCTCCCCTGCCATGTCCGGCCGTCCACCCTCCATCCCGCTCGATATGCTGCTTCCTCGCCCGCCCGGTCTCGCAGGCCTCTCTGGATTTCGCGTCATTGACTGCCCGCCCGCCGAGGACGACGTCGCCATCACCTATGAGCGCACCTCCTACACCGCCAAGAGGGCCATGGACTTCGCTCAGGATGATGGTCCCACCTCGTTCCTGGGTCGCGGTCTGCTCGCGCTGCTAGCAGCATACTTCTCTGGCGCGAATGACAGGGCAACCATATGCTACCCGTCCGTCTGCCCAAAGGCTGGCTGCAATGGATCCATGGCCCACTTCTTCCGGGTAGGAGGGAACAAGGACTACGAGCCTACTCCCGACGTCGCCAAGAAGTTTCAGCTCTTGATCTGGGTTAGTCCACACACCTGTTCAAGTCCTTTCGCGAGTTGACTTAGCTTTGCAGTGTGAGAGGTGTAGGTCTTACCTCCAGCATTGGTACCAGGTGCCGGAGGCCGTCATTCTGTCCGATGGGGCCATAAGGGATGGTCTTCTCCGACGTCGCGCTATCGAGGAGTTGAGGCAGAGAATGCCCAACGCTGAGTCCGCCGTAACCACCCTTATCTATCGGGGCATCCGACGCTCGCCCATCATTCGCCGACTCTCACCGCGGGCTATATCGCGCCGGAACGAGGTGCCTACCAACACGTCTAAGCGCTCGGCTATCTCGCGGGCATCCAGCCAGTCCAGCAGACACTCCGAGCCGCCCCTGCTGCTTCGCAGCCTGCCGTCCTTTCAGGCGTACATTCCGGTGAGACCGCCACCAGAACGAAGGGTCTTTCGGCTTCGTTGGTCGATCTTCGTCAGAGGACAGGTGAAGGATGGTTGGTGGATTTGGGATGCTGCTAGGAACCCGCTGAACAATGGGCCACTCCTTCACAAAGTACCGGGGCAGCCGGGGCAGGCCACAGTATTCCTGCTCGGTAGCAAGCCTTGGATCTCGGAGAGTTTTGTCAATGACAAACTGGTGGAGCGCTATGATTATTACGAGCTGAAGTGGGTCCGGTGGTCGCCAGCAAGGGCAATTTTGTTGGACACCGACAATGAAACGGTCGCGGTGTTCAACGTCAATCGCAGCGCCATCAGCCGCCCGCATATGCATACGGCAACGAGCTTCAAATGGGATCAGGCGAACGACCAATGGACATCGGCTACGTTTGAAAGTGATGACTGATTCTTGCTCAAAGCTTCAACTTGATTACTACAACTTAGTGCATGACTTTAATTACCTACCTGTGCATGTTTTACCCACTTTCGTTTTCTACTTACAGAATTACATTAATGTTCGCTTACCTGCCCTATGCCTGTCTACGAATCTTTGAGTAATGACCGGATGGCATGCAATGAAACAGTTGAAGGAAGACATGAGGTTGGTGGCCGGCTACATATGTGTTGAACACCCCGCTGACCGCTTCCCTAAAAGGGCCCCGCCTACTAGTACCACCACCAACATTCCACCTCGCCTTTGCACTCAAGATGGGCAGAGGAGATATCACCCGCCCTCTTCTGCTCACCCAAAAGGAGCAAGAGAAGGCAAAGGGTACAAGGCGGCGTCGGGCGCGTCGGCAGAGCCAACCATCGAAGCCGAGTTACCACCCGCTCACCGTTGACTTCGATGTCGATGATGAGGAAATCGGTGCTGCGCAGATGCCCAGTCAAGATCATGCGTCTGGTGAGCCGTCGTCGACAGAGGCTCTCCAAGAGGTTGCAAACTGGGGTTGGAAGGAGCCGCAATACGTGCGTCCGAGGTTGGGCAGGATGGACGAAGACGATATTAATCCCGACGACATGCAGGCGTGGCTTATCGCTGCGCAGCAAGACCACGCTCCTCCGCCTGAGTCGACGCTAGAGCCAGATGCGCCAGAAGTTGAGAGCGAACCTGCAGAGCCTACGGCGCTGCCGCCAGGGAAGGGTGCCGAAGGGATATTACCTCGAAGAAAGTTGAAGCATCAGGTATGTGCAACCGGCTCAAGCCTGTCTCCGCCTTTGCTCACATGCTGTCAGGGAGTCAGCGCCCATCTTCTACCATGGATGACCTTCATGCATACCGCGCAAGACGCCTACTTTGCACGACAGGTGGAATTAGGGGCAGGAAAAACCTGCCGTTGCTTCGACGAAACATGCGCCGAAAACTCACCGCCTTCGCCTGGCGACGGAGCGCAAGCGACGAGCCTGTACGATAGTGGGGACGAGCTGGATGCCCTTGAGGTTGAAGAACCTCCGAAGGCTTTGTACAGGTGCACAGAATGCAAACACCCTGCTTTATGCGCCGACTGTGTCCTGGACTGCCATGCCTACCTGCCTTTCCATCGCCTCGAACTCTGGAATGGGGAGTTTTTCGAACCTACAGACCTCTGCGAACTTGGCTTGATCTACTCGCTGCGCCATCCAGGCGACCCTGATGGATGCCCAGAATGCGAACCTGGCCACTCAAGATCTATGACCATCCTCGACATTAACGGCTACCGCAAGGTCAACGTCCAGTTCTGCTACTGTTCTGGTGTACCTTCGAAGGAGAGCCGCGATGAGGCGTACCAGCTACTCGAGGCGGGCCTTTGGCCACAGACTCTGGATGCTCCAAGGACCGCCATCACCTTCGCAGTTGTGGAGAATTTCGTCCACCATCACAACACCGACAAAAAATCTGCGTACAACTATTGCTGGACGCTGCGCCTGATGACCGACCCGATACGCCCGTGGGATGTTCCTGTGAGCACTCTTCCGGAAGAGGTTCGAAGAGCTCACGTTTTGTGCCCAGGATTCGTATCGTGCTTTCATGAGGGTAGTGAGGATATGGCAGTCATTGGAGCCACAGCGGCGCAGTGGGCAATCGTTTGGCATCGAGGACTTCATAACTGGTCGGCGACCAGGATCCACCTCAATCTTTTGTCCAGCCTGCCCGGAAATAGACTTCAACGTTTCGAAGCAAGAGGTTGATGAAGCAAGCCCAGAGCAAGAGTAAGTTCATCCATCTTAGCTCTAATCACTGCTGAACAAGAGACGTCAGGCATTGTTACACCTTGTTCCTCTCCACCGATGGTTGCTTCAACTGCCCGCGACACATCCTGCCATTCGAAGACGAGGACGACTTTGCCTTGATGGGGGGCTCAGCATACATACCCGACGAAGATATGTATCACGCCCTGCTTGACAAATTCCAGGACGTGGAAGCAGAGGTCAGCCGCAAGCTCCCTGACCGCTGACATCTAACTTACGCCTGTTCCAGCCATCCACTTGCGCGCGGCTGCGAGCGGTCAAATTGCAATCCCTCATGAAGTTCAAGAATTTGGCGGTGACAGGTTTCGTTGGCACAATATGCACACGGCATGCGTTCGTGTGTGATAACTCCCTCGTGGACATGTACGGCGGCGAAGGGTATTTCTACATTTTTCAAGGTAAAATGCAGATGCTAACCGCTGCCTTCACAGCCACATGTATTCTGATATCAGCCTGATGGGCGCGCTGCAGATGCACTACAAGCAAAGATGGGTTCGAATGGCCTACGACATTTGGTGCCAATACGTCAAGAAGCTCCTGCTTAGGGTGGCTAGGAGGAAGTTCCCTCACCTACCGGAAGCTTTCTTCGATATGCTTTCAAGAATAAAGGGAGGGATACCGTCATTCCATGTGCTTGGGCACATATGGAGCTGTCGTGCGCTCTACTCGTACCACCACCTTCCCCACACTGGGGAGACCAAGACCGAGAACATCGAGACAACGTGGGTGCCCTCCAAGCTGCTTGGAGGGAGTGTAAAGCATGCGAACCACGGACAGCGACACGACGAAATCGACGCGACTTACATGCACTGGAATTATTTGAAGTGGATTCGCCTGCGTAAGCACATTGGATTGACTACGCTCCTTGGCATGATCTAAGCAGGCCATAGCCCACGCTCAATCCAACGACTACTTCAAGGCAGTCCTATCCCTTGCATCGAGGCAAGCTTCACTTGCCGCCATTGAAGACGCGACCGCTCCTTTGCTCAAGCGCAACCCCGACCTGAGGCAGAAATGGTGGGACCAGTACCACGAGCCATTGCCTTTGCCAACCGATAAACCAATTGTCAATCGGTTCGAGTGCAATTTTAAGGGATTCTGTAAGTTGCTTCGGTCTGGATGCAACCTGTTGGCTAATCTTTTGACACAGCTACCCGCGAAACCATGAAGATGATGGAGGATGCGATGAACGGCAAGGTCCATCCCTCCATCGAACGCAACCCCAAACCAGGAGACATGCGTGCGATTGAAGAGGTCATTCAGGAAGGTTGCAGACTCGATGTAGAGGCGTAGGGCTTACTTATCTCAGCATCAACGCCAATGATCTAACACTTTGTAGGCTGAGAATACGGAACTTGCGCGCGGCAGAGAGGGATGTCTTCACCTTGGAAGGCAAGAAGACGAGCATCTCCACCTCGCGGGCGTTGCTCTATGACGGGATGATGGCCTGGGCAGCTGCCCTGGAGCTTGTTCTGCCCGACCTTCTCCACGAGCTACCCGCGATATCGAAGGATACGCCAGAATGCACGCTGCTGCCCTTGCCGAGCAACCTCAGCGAAATCAGCCGCAAGAAATATGGCCTCGAAGAGGCAACTCGTCAGGAGCTTTTGTATCGAACCACGCAGGCGCACGCTTTGCTCACTGAGTGCCGAATGCTCGTTTTCGACTCAGAGCACGGATACAAGCTGAAGTCCAAGGTTACTGGGCAGCGGAAGAACACGCGGATGGGCAGGCTTACCAACGATTTCAACCATGAGAAAGTCAGCGCCCGTAGCCTCTACAATCACGTCCGAAGCAAGATGTTGACGATGTGCACCCCGCAAGAGATATATATGTTCAAGGAGCTTCGAAAAGAAGACATGTTCTGCAAAGCTCTGCAAGAGGCTGTCAAGGGGTACGACGGTAAACTCGATGCTACTGGAAAGCCAAAATTGACATCGTGGATCTGGCAAGTGGTCAAGCCTGAGGGGATGGGCGAGGACGAGGAAGACGAATGGCAAATAGAAAGTAAGTGAGGACCACCTGTGCGAACCATGACTCACGCCATTCAGTCCGCCGCGTACACTGGTTCAATGCCTACGACGCTGCCATGCGAGCGTCGGAAGAGGTCGAAATTTTGAGTATGGAGCATACCAGAGCATGCATCGCCTATGAACGCTACATCTGGGCCTGGGGAGGGATCTGCAAGAGGCTGGAAGGGGAGATCACCAAGCATCGCGAAGAACATAACGCTGTCGTGCCGGAAACGTACCGGCGAAGGGTGTTGTGGGAATTGGCGGCAAGGCAGAGGGAGCGTCAGCTCCTTGGCCGCCACGCATATGCCAAAAAGAGGCAGCACTTCTACGAACTCATGAAGCACACCGCGCACCGTTTGTGGGAGAATGCGAGCGCCCAGGCAGAAGCAGAATTAGAGGCTGCCAGAGCGGCGGGTACAGAGATCGACCTCATCCAGCGGTACATGGAGAAACCTCAAGAGGACTATGCGGAGAAGCTGGCGGAGGCAGCGAAGCGCCTCGATGAAGAAGAGGCGAAGAAACAGGAGTCTTTGCAGCGCGCAGGAGGTCGTTGGCGCAAACGTTAATCTCATTCCGAAGTGCGATGCATGGGAGGGATGGGCCGGAGGAGACCTTGGGTGTCTGCCATAGCGCAGACATATGCTACCATATACATAGGTTTGGCTTGCTCCATTCGCTTGCTGCGTCTACGATACTGACTGACCACTATCACAGTCTTCACGTACTTCGAACGTTCAATGATCAATATCCGCCTTTACGGCTGCTTTTTGCACCTGCTGTCCGCGAATGCCAGAGGGAAACCTACAGCTGTGGCGCTGCATGAATAGGTGCGTGCTGGATGATCTTGAATTATTCTCCGCGCAGAGTATCAGGGTTTCGACGCGCCTACCCTCTATGAGCACCTGATGTGTTGCGCTGCCCTGGGGAGCACGATCGCGTAGCCCTTTGTTTCTCACCACCACCTTACCTCATTGGACTAGCGCAGCGCAACGCGTGGACTTCGAAGGCCACTCGCTTGGATTCGGAAAGGGCCATTGCTCACATCGAAGGGGTGAACCGACGCTACAAGGTGCGTGACATTTTACTGCTCAAAGCGCCGCCATTTGAGCACCCGGAATGAACGCTGACGCACTACACAGAACAGTGCCTACGCGTTCATCTGCACTCCGCCGCACTCCCTCTTTAGCACGCCTCCTCGCAGCCTCAGCATCCAACGTCCTTCTCCAGTAGGACCAACTTCCTCCATTCCATGGCCCGCGCTTCCAGCGACGCGCGAAAATCTCACCCGCATCGACTGCCGTCTCGGACTCCTGGCCGTCGACACTACATCCTCAATGCTCCAAGAGACCGTGTTCGCGCCGCCCAGGAGAAGGTGCGCTGCCGTCGAGTTCTTCACAAGGTCGACGAACTATTCGGCGCCAAGCATTACTTGCCGACCGGACAGCGGACGTCCCACATCGTCGTAGTGTGAGCCTTGCCTCCTCATCGTTTTCCTGTCAACTCAAAGATGCGGCGCGCGGTGTAGATGTCTGGCCCATGGCCTTGACCCCCATTATACCGTCAAGGTTTACGGCCACAGCAACAGCTGTCTGGCCACGGCGCATTTCTACACATACAGCCAACGCGTGACTTGGTCCTTTAATCCAAACCCCCGCCGTCGAACGCACAAAATGGACCCAGCCTGTTTACCGTCAGGATGGACTCTGACGAGAATTGTTGGGTTGACTGACATTTGATCAAGAAGTCTACGTATCTTTTTGCCTTGTATATGTTAGATGTGTCTGTTTTCCAATGGGATTGTTGTGCTCTTGTTTCCGCTGTGCTTGAGAAAATGAGTCGGCCGAAATATTCATGATGACACTGTACTTTATTTTTGAGGGTTTGATCGGTCATCACTTTGAACGGTTATCACTTCGTGCTAACAAATCGGTGGCTGACCAGTAGTCCGCGGACTGACCGGTCATCCCATTGAGCGGTTATCACTTCGTAGTAACAAATTGTCGGCTGACCAGTAGTCCGTAGACTGGCAGTCCGAAAACGAATAACCAGTGCTCAGATGACAAGTAGTTACCAGATGCTGAGCAGTACTTATTAGATGCCCTATGTATCCGAAACTACAGCGATGGTGAATATGATTAGTGGTTTTTGTTTGATAATGAATCAATCAGAGAAACAACATAATCCTCACGACGCTGATAATATTCATGGAGAGAAACCGTTCTTTGCACCCCCACGACCCCCACAAGAGATAGCAATGGGGTATTGTTATTGCAAAAATCCAAGCCGCTACCAACCACTGTTCAAGACTGGCAAGTGACCACTGGTGCCGAACGACTCAGTATCTCCATAGCCCGGAAAACCCTTGGGTCTGGTGAATATATCGCATCCTCAATGTGGCACTCATGGGTGCCACTTCACAGTGGGGGATCTTGTAACCTAAATAACATGTGCCATAGGTGAGATTTGAGTGATCGGCTTGCTTAAACAGTCTCAGGTGGTCTAAAAGACGTCTAAAGATGATTCAAATGAAGTATAAGTATGTATCTTTCCTATGTTCTAGCAGGTGGTCCTTTTCACCCAAATACCATTTATAGCCGGACTCCCAGATCGAAATCCGATGATTCATCTCATGTCAAAGGTATATATACGTCTAAAATGATTTTTTAGCAAAAGAAAATAGGCCAATATCTGCTGTTTCAGAGGTTGTATAGAGGATTAACGGAAATTCGGGTTTTAAACCCGGAATAG
>KN880778.1:0-21208 GCA_000934385.1 Cylindrobasidium torrendii FP15055 ss-10
AACATAAGGATAGAATCAACTGAGGCGCAAATCCCTGCCATTAGAGGCGGTCTTGTTCTATATGTCCCAGTGTCGACGAAGGTGTCCAGCTCAACAGCAGAAGTACCTGCGGCATCATGCTCGCCCATTAAAGCTTCCCGGAGGGTCGTCTATCCACGGAACCTCCAGACTTGACACAAGTTCAACACGGCCGGGTATTTCTCCACATAGAAATAGTGCTGCTAGTGGTCTGAAATCAAAATAGCGGACGTCGCCAACATTTGGAAATATTGGCCATCAATATGCGAAATATGAATTTCTGAGGCCTTGCAAATTACCTCTAGTACATGTAGAATGGTCAAAATTTCGGGAGGCTGTCAGTTTGCATTTCCAAAAACTCGAACATATCCAATGTATCAATCTTTGCACAAACCAGGTATATGCCAAGTATATGCCGCCCTGCGGCGCTTCACGAGTAAATTGATGGTCGTGAATTTCGCTCTGAGAACGAACACAAATGTGAAAGACGGAATGCAAAACATAGCTTCAGACACAGCAAGTGAGTAATATTACAATTGAATAAGCTATCATACCCCAGAACGAGCGCCGGAAACTTCATGTTGTCGCAGCAGCACCGCTTCGTTCTGGCACAACCCACTCGAAGCTTGGCGGAGGCGGCTGTTCTGTCGGCGACGACGCTGGCTGGTAGAAATATTGTCCGCTATACGGCGCTGCATGCCATCCCCCACCAAACGAGTACGCGCCATAACCAGCAGCTGCGCCGTATGGCGTCGTTCCCGTAGCGTGAGAGGGTGCTACCCCATACGGTGCTGGCCCTCCATACCCATACCCCGGAGACGAACCATATCCAACCCCAGGGCCCGCAAGTCCCGACGGCTGTGCAGGCGGCGCAGTAAACGTCCTTGGCTCGCTAGGCCCTGCCTGCGGTACAGGCTGCCCATTGGCGACGAGCTCGGCCTTTTCACGCGCGGTGAGGACATGTTTCTTCGGCGGTGCCTCTCTGCCCACGATCCCGACCACTGTCTCCCAGCCAAAGACCCGCTTGATGAAGTTGCCATGAGCGTCTTTGTCCCAGATAACTTCGACAGACTCCTCCGCCTCGAGTACGCGCACCATGCTAACCTCGAACATGCCGCCACTTGGAGGTCGAAGTTTGATGAGTGAGCCGATATTGAGTGTCATGAGCTCCCTCCCTCGTCTTGCCTTCTTCTCCAGGCGTCGTTGTTCAGAGTTTGCCTGGTCATGTTGTCAGTAAAATTAGAATATAAGATAATTTCATGAAATGCGCACAGGATTATGTTGCGCACACAAAATCTCAACATCCGTCTTCCTGATGACCTTCAAAATCTCATCCTTCCCACCAGTCTCGTCGCGCATGACAACTTCGTTCTCCGTTGTCCCCGTCACCCGCCAACCAACCCCATTCTGCGAATTCTTCGCACACGGGACATGGAACGCCTTCGGACACTTGCCACGGCCGCACTGTATAGGTGCACCGCGTCCCTTCAGTCCGCATGTATTGCACTTCTACATCAGGGTTAATAACATACCCAGGAAAAGGTCCAGGATGCGCGCACCAGTTTCCAGCGGTCCTTCGAGATCCACTCAACCCCACACACAACATCCTGCCCTTGCTCATTCTCGCCACCAGCAACACGGTCCACCCATGTCTCCGGCACAGAATCTGCGCATCCCCGATGCGCTAGCCACTTTGACGGGTTCCCCGCCGCGTCAATGGCCTCTTTGATGCCGTATGGAGGATACAACACCGGTAACAGGTCGTCCAAGGTGCCCGATACGCATAGGCAGCACCAATACGGTTGTGTCTTTGGCGTTGACTCCGAAGATAATCGCAGAGTCAGCTTGGGTATTGATGGCTGGACATGCGCGACAGAAATGCCCAGAGAATCAGCTGGTGGTGTCGTCCGCGCCCTCTTCAATGATGTCGAAGAGCTGGCAGGTTGTCCATTCCCTGCCATCTCCACATGTGAGCGTTTTCGTACTCGCGGTTCCGGCGGCGGTAGCTCTGGCGCAACACCCCTTCGAGCAAGTGCTTGCGCGGACGGTGGTAGAGGTCGCTTGGGTGGAGGTACCAGCCCCATTTCCAGGTCGTATTCGCGATCCTCCAGCAATGTTTCGACGTCGATGCGTACACTGGCAGCCGATGAGTAACCAACGACGGGCAAGTTATGTAGTGAACGTACCTGTCCGATACACATTCACAAGCCTTGGCTACACGACCAAGAGGTATCCAGCTGTCCAGGGCGAAGTTGACGCTCTCGGCACAGTTGAGGCCAAGATTGAAGCCAGCATGATATCCGCGGGGGTAGGTGATGATGAATTCGCCCGCCGACTGAACGCAGTGGTTCGGAGCACATGAGTCTTTCGATAGTCGCGAAGGGGAGACAAGGAATTGCTTATGCCGTAGGAACTGCGAGCAAGACTTGGCATCGGTTGGGAATAAACCTTAATGAATATCAGTCAAATTCATACAGCGTAGCCGAGCAACGCACCTTTCATGGTCTGCTCGAATGCCTTTGAACGGCCCTGAGGGATAGCGTACCAGAACTTCGGCGCGCCAAAATGGATATAGTTGATGCTGGACAGGTCCATGTCCTCCAAATGCCATGCGAATGTTGCTTTCCACATGCCCCAATAAAGATATGGTGTGTTGACGCCAGGAAGGCCCTTGTCCGAGGAGGGAAGTAGGCGAGTGAGGGCGGATTCGAGGTGCGCTACGTTCCAGGAGGTTGTTGCGTCGGTGAAGATGGATCCTTGGCTGTCAGCGCCATACCACGGCGCCTTCCCTATTCCACAGTTGCGCCAGAAATGTCGGGCAAGCTCTTCGCAGAATTTGGGCGAATAGTCCTCGGGAATTGTGCCAGGCGGTAACCAGTCGATCGTGGGTTCAAACTTGTCGAGAAAAGCGTTGTCGAGCTCGAGTTTAGCCTTGTCCACCTTCTTTCCCTTCCTGGGAGCGCCATCGCTGTCGTAATCGTTCCCGTCGTCCGTCTCTTCACTCTTAGAGCGCTTGCTGGACCTGGCCGGCTTCCGCGCCATATGTTTGCCTCCACTGCGAAGGCCAACCTCAGAGACACCCGGCGCTCGGTAGTCATCCTTGGTGCACATTTCTACCCATTCGCGAACACTCATTTCCTTGCGTTTCACCCAGTTCTCTTGTCGAAAGTGACCGCCTGTACCGCTCACGCGCTGCTCGATTGGCGTCTTAATTTTGATACCTCGTAGCTGCTCCTTCATGGGAGGCAAGCTTTCCGTCCTGTATGCGTGTGAGTGGAGGTCACATTACAACTGGGGAGGTAGTGGAGGCATGAGTAAGGCAGCAATTTGGCGCGCGCAGAGCAACCAAGCTGTAGATAACGGGGAGTGCGATGGAGATTGACCACATACCATTCCGCGGGGGGTATGACTTTCACAATTCCACTCTTCAAACCCCAGCATTCGATTCTGTCCATGTACGTCTCAAAGTCTGCAAACTCCTCCATTGATGGCTTGAATACTGGAATTCCGCGTGCCGCAAGAGGGTCATCCTCTGGGTCGAAGTATCCAGCGGCGTTGGGTGCTGGAGGCCAGTCGTCTGTTGCGCGGTAGAAATGGTCTGGCTGTACGGGAATGCTAGGTGCTGGTGACGAGCCGCCGCTCGTCAACGAGGGCGTGCCAGACGAAGACATGGTAAAGTTTGGCGCAGGGTGACAAGTCACTCGTGGAGGTAGAGTCTACGCGCTTGAGAGGAAGACGATGATGGGCAATGGTCGAGACGGATCCGGACTGCGATCGGGATTCGGCCCAGCCAAGCGGACTTTTAAACGTGGCCGAAAATGGAAAAGCGGCTGGCAGGGTTCTCAGTGGCATCGAGTTCAGCTCCTCCATTCTTGACTCTTGTTTGAGGGCAACAAATTCTGGCTCATAGAGCTCAAATCTCTTTGCTTGCGTCTTTTGTAGACAGTACCAGAATAGCTATAAATCCCGAAGGCTTTACGCCGCCCCGCATTTCTCGGGGTATAGGTCACTACACGGTCATGACCCAAGGCCTTCTCCCGTACTTCCCTTACCTCTAATCTTCAATCGGGTTTTACGAATTTTTCAACGAGTTTCCTGAGTTAATCTTACCATACTTTGTAATACATTCACGACATCCATGGTCTTCTCTATAGCTACGGGTCCCCGTAGTGAACAAAGTCAGTGCACAACAGTGCTTGATGCGGCAGTATTTATGCTTCCACTTTAGTCTTGGACTCTTTGCTATATAGACTTCGAATGCAAGGATCATGGATACATTGTGAGGCGCAACATTTAGATGTACAAAATCAAATACGCGGTCTAACGAAAATCAACCACTATGAGCACAATCAGAACACTACTCCCAAAAATTTCGAAAAACTCACGATTTAGATATTATACACTAGCGTATGTTACGCTTTCGCTCCAATTTAACAGTTGAAGCCGCATCCGCACGGGTCCTGGCAGCATATAGCACCGCCATGGCAGCCTCCAGAGCAGACGCAGCCCCTTTCCGTGAGCTCGCCGGTGGTTTCGAAGCTTTAGAATACCAAATCAGCATTCTCGAGTGTATTTGGATAGACTGTCGAGTCACCTCTTCCCGTCGAGAGCTGAAGCCGAAGCCGAGGCAACAGCCATAGCGAGGATGGTGAAGATGGCGAAGAAGTTCATTGTTTTTGAAAAGGATGAGTGATGAGAAAACGTTGGTAATTCACTTGGATGTTTGGGTTATGTGGACGATGACTATGAGGCTCACTACGAAGCCTTTTATACGTTGGCTCGTCCAGTGAGCGCTACATGTCCAGTGTCATTTGCGAGTCTCACTGGCTAGGTTGCTGCTCACGGCATCCGGAGAGCCCGTGTGCGGCTTGAATCCGTGTATGAGTCTCTTTCCCATAAAGGCATACATGGAACATGCCGCCGGCGAGCTTGCATCTCAGTAAAGAACTCAATTGGATTCAGACGCGGGGAGCTCACTTGAGCCGTCTGTCTGTACCGACCTTATGTTATGTGGAGAGCTTCAGATGAACGGTTACAAGGGTATATGGCCTATGGTCGCTGGCTCACAGAACACCAAGGCGCTGATGACGGAGTCTAGGTCAACATTGTTGGCAAACGCATTGGTCTCAAGATCAAAGGATAGTCATGAACGGCGGGACGCGGCAATGTCAATTGCAAGTATGCATTAGATAGCCCATCACAATTAGCAACACTCATTATCGGTCGAAGTGATGAAGTAATTTTCCCGAGTTGCGTTCGGGATGTTCTTCACTGGTACCGGCTTCATGCGCTTGGGAATCGGTCCCCCGTTGAGTACGTACAGCGCGTACCCGCGAGAGTTGCTGCCTGAGTGTCCCGCGCACAGTTCCATGTCATGTCGACCTCGCCAGGCTCTCGCGCCGTCCAAGCAACCCTTGAATTCAACGATGTTAGGAGCATGTTGGTGTACAACTTTGGCAAGATGAAATTGAAAATGAAATGCCTGGGAGGGGACTCAAGTCAGAGGAAGGCAGCCGAGGCAGAGATTGAGTACTACGTACTCATGACTTCGAACCACAAGAAAGAGAATGAGGCCGGTTATGGCGCATATAGACGTCACCATGCCAGTCTGAATTGCCACTGCACTGGTAGGTGAGAATTTGATACCTGAGGCGCGGTAGACATACGTCGAATGATGCGGTCTACAATCATGTCGGTTTCTGCGATGCCGGTTTTGTGATTCCTTCTGTTGTAGGGTGAGGACACGCTGACAGTGAAAAGAGACAGAACCGTACAAGTACATGACCAGACTAGTGGTAATCGTCACGTCCACAATGGATGCTGTCGCCATCCACACGCATGCGACAGACTTGAAGCTCGCAAGGGGCATTGAGTTCTCCGGTATCGAAATGAGGTATGCTATATACAAGGAAGCGCCTGGCGGAGACACTGAGTGTGCAAAAAGAGGAGAAGGCGAAGAAGTACGAACCAGTGGAAGTTAATGACCCCAGCGCCAAAACGATTCCAATAAAGATATTGTGTGTCAGAAGTTTGACGCGCCATGAGAAGAACAATTGGACTGCTCCAGCTATGATTCCCTGCGACATCGTGAGCACACTAAGAAACATCGTGCACTCAGATTCACGCAAACTGACTGTCATGGCAGGCTGCGCGGCAGCGAACATCCAGTCCCAAGTCGCAGTGGCATCATAGTTAGAGTCTTCTACCAGATAAAATGTTATACCCTCTTCATCTTGAATTGAAGCGACAGACGCAACATAACGGACAATGGCAGAAACATAGAAATCTACCGCGAGGAGGGCAGAGAGCATGACGTTGGCAAGGAGGAGAAAACAGATATAAACGGTTATCCAACGCTTGTCCTTGCGGGAATGTGTTGTGAAGTATATGTATGCCTTCCCATTGCAATGGTTAGAGAGGCATAAGAGTGAGGCCTTTCGACGCACTTGTACACATATGACGCCTAATAAGAGGACACTGATCATGTTCCCGATGAAAATGGGACCAAGGCTGTTCTAGCATCAGAGATGTGGTGTACAAGAAGACGAACCTCGCATACGTGTCTGCTGAAAGAGCTGCGGTCTTCGGGGTTTTGTTCATCTCGAGGAGGGAAGGATACTGATTAATCGCGTGTGTGCGCATAAATTCATTACTTATAAGTATCAATGGCCCCGCGACTCGATGATGAATGAAACCCTCAGCAAGAGTGTAGCGCTGACTGCTGTGTAGCAAAAGAGTCAATGACTAAAGTCAGTCATTAATCATACTGTCTTAGAGTTTGGAAGGGCTTTGCTGGTATTAGAGGCGGTCAGGAGGCGAGCATGGCATGGAGTTGTCGGTCTGATTCCGACAGGCATCCACCAGATGGTCAAGGAGGCCGAGCGGTTGAGCAATAAACAGCAATTTTGTCCTGCCTTTCGGTTGTCATCGTTGTGAGCAGATTCAGAAAGCAGGTTTCGATCAGTATCGCGGGCTCCGGTCCGAATGTTCCGCACCGCGAAAATGACTCTCTACATTGTTTGCAATGCCCGTCATCTTGCGTGCTCTTCCCGCGTATCAATCTCGCATGGAGGAAGCCGGCTGCCTCGGAGCTTGACCTTGGCTTGGCACAGCGCCTACAGCTTCTAGTACCTGAGCTTGCGTTTAGTCTTGAGTAACAACCATCTGGTCGTCGGTCTTCTATCTTGCACATCCATCCCGTCTGAAGACGACATCCTACCCATTCCTGACCAATTTCGCTGGAGTGCGGGGTAAGTGGGATGGGCCAAGCCATACCCCAACGTGGTGTGCTTCGTCTGCCCCATGTGTGTGAGAGCACGGCGACCCTTGCAGTGCTATCTCGAGTTCATATAAACTGCTCGAATACTGGGGCTCAGACCCTTCAGAGCCTCTTCTTCCGTCGACGATGCATCTCCAGGCCAATCTCTCCACACTCCTCGTATTCGCGGCTGCCGCACTTGCACTCGAGACGATCCGCGACCCGGCGGTCAATCCCGAGTATGCATCGGGCGAGGTACACGAGCGCCTGATGAAGCTCAAAAATGGACGCTACAACGCTCGCCTGCAAGCCGGCGAGTACAAGAGCTCGCAATACCAGAACGTGACCGAGCCTGTGGCGTGTGTGGATGGTTATGCGAACGAGTACAAGTGCAACAATCTTGATTTGCTCTACTTCGCGACGCATGAGGGTATACACATCCCTCTCTTTCCTACTTACTTTTTTTGACGACTTCCACAGATCTTGGCTCGGCAACGGGAAGAGGAAGCTCATCTTGGGGTTGGGTGAAGGATGGCAAGGAGTATATCATCATCGCTCAGGCGGACGGCGCTGCGTTCGCAGAAGTAACCTCCGATGGCAAACTTGACTATCTTGGTCGCCTGCCCAACACCGCGGGCAGCCAGCCTGCCATTTGGCGAGGTGATTACCATTTGTTTCATTTTTGACACCGTGTTGATTATTTCCAATAGAGCTCCGCGTCCTCAAGGACCTTTTAATTGTCGGCTCTGAGGCGGTTAACCACCACGTTCAAATTTTCGACCTCAACAAAATTCTTGCCATTACCGAGTCTGAGAAGCCCAAGACCTTTGACTCTGTCGCGGATCTTGAGTCACTCTTCAAGGGTATGATATCCGTCTTGTACCCGACATCAAAAGCTGACTTTACTACTCAGAACTTCCTGTTGGCCGCACTCACAACATTGTCGTCAACCCCGCCCTCGACTACGCCGTGTCTGTTGGCGCCCAGCCGCGCAACAGCACCTTCGCCTCTGGCCTTGTCTTCATCGACCTTGCGGACCCGAAGAACCCAGTCCTCGCAGGATACCAGGCGGAGGATGGCTATGTCCACGACGCACAATGCCTTCTCTACAAGGGTCCTGACTCTCGCTATGAGGGCGCCGATGTCTGCTATGGCTACAACGAAGACACGCTCACCATGTGAGTAGGACTACCTTCTTCCATACGAGGGTATACTAATGCCATCCTCTAGCTACGATGTCACGGACAAAGCGAACGCGACCATTATCTCTCGCACCAGCTACGAGGGCGCTGCGTACGTGTCTCGTTCTTCATCTCATTCTCTCAACTCACACTGGCATGTCAGATACACGCACCAAGGCTGGCTACTCGACACCGAAAACCAGGAATACCTTCTCCTGGACGATGAGTACGATGAGTACGACGGCACAGGCGCGGGCGAGGCAGGATTCCCTGTCACCTACATCTGGGATGTCAAGGACCTCCAGAAGCCAACGCTCACCGGCTACTACCAGGGCCCAACACAGGGCATTGACCACAACCAGTACATCAAGAACGGCTGGTCGTACCAAAGCAACTACGGCAACGGATTGCGCATTCTCGATGTGTCGAGCATTCCGCAGGACCCAACGGGCAAGGGAATCAAGGAATTGGCGTTCTTTGATGTGTATCCTGAGGACGACAATGATGAGGGTGGAGGCTCGCATGATTTCGTGGGCAGCTGGTCGAGCTATGGCTTGTTTGACAGCGGGCACATCGTGATCAACACTATTGAGCGCGGTGGTGAGTACTTTTTGCGTCGTGCATTGGGCGTGGGCTGACGGGATTCTTAGCCTTTGTTGTCAAGTACACCGGCAACTAGCCGAAAAGGAAGGGAGTGCCTCTGTAAACATAATGGACCTTTCGCATGTAGTTGTACCCAGCAGTAACGAATAATCATGTCGGTCAACTTTCAAGGTGTCGAAGGACGTCTATTCATCCACATACGCGCAGGAGACTACCTGCAACAAAATGACATTTCGCAACGCCTCTCAATGAGTAAATATATATGAGAACACCCTGACAAGAAATCCCAAGCTCCTCTCTCACCACTCACACAACAGTCTCTTCACTGCGACATCTTTCCGACCCGCCTGAGTGACGTTTATCCATGCTGTTGTCATTGAGCTTTGTGGCCAGTGTACCGCTTATCGGACGTGGGGCGCTCATGCCGAACGATTCGTGCGTCGGAGACGTCCCTTTTTCCGACCATGCATCCCTGGCGTTCAACGACGACAGCAGCATATTGGTGTAGAACTTCGCCAGGATAAAGTTGCAGATGAGGTCCCTGGATCACATAACAGTCGTTAACGTCGAGGCGCGCAAAAGAGATGGAGAATGTAGACGCACTCTGTCCCAGTGCAGACAAGATGGGTGATGAGGTCAACGATGATACAGAGTGAGGTGAGCAGGCCAGTCTGTATTGCCACTGCCGTTGCGTCTCGTCAGACAGATAATCAGAGCAGCGAGGGAATATTGGCGCACGGCGAATGATACGGTCCATCAGTGCGTCGCAATGCTTGAATCCCGTTTTATGCCTTTGTCTGTGTGCAGAGCATCATTATCCTGACCATAAAGGAAGGAACAGGGAATTTACAAGAACACGACAAGGCTGGTCGTGATCATCACATCCGCTATGCATGCAGTGACAAGCCACACCAGTCCGAGGAACTCGAACGCCTGATTATTCCGAAAGTTGGGTGTTGTCGACATGATACATGTTGTAGCGATGGCCGCCACTGCCGAAATCGTCAGTGAAAGCAAGTCGGATGAGCCGAAAGTTGTAGTACCTGTCGACACCAGCGAGACCAAAGCCATAACAATTCCCAGGAGAAGATTCTTCGTAAGAACTCTAACACGCCATGAGAAGAAGAGCTGAACGGCTCCTGAGATAATTCCCTGCGACGTTGTCAATTTCCAAAGCACCGCTCACTGCAGGGAAACAATTGCAAGGAACGTACGGTCATGGTAGGTTCGGCATGCCCTAACACCAAGCTCTGTTGCATCAGAAATTTCGGGTCGTCTTTGCATGAGATCGTAGAATTGAGTGCTTGTCGAGCCTTTGGAAAAATTGCGACGCACTGTAATGCACAACAAGACTCAAGTAGACGTCCACTGCGATAAACACCGTGTGCAACACGTTTGCGAGCAGCAGGAAGGAGACGAAGACAGTGGTAAACCATGACCTGTCCCTGTGGCTCTTGTGCGCGAAGTAGAGGTACGTCTATTCACCCCGCGCGTTCTCGATTAGCGGGGAAAGTCAGATGATTTGAAAGGTAGCAAGCGCACCTGGATGAAGATAACGCCTTGGAAAAGTACATTGAGGATGAGCCCGATAAACATTGGCCCCATTCTGCGTTGTGAGCTTAGCACAGAGGCGCTGGTAGAGGTGACGCTAGCGCTTACAGCTCTTCGCCGAGGTTCATTGGCTTCGCCTCTGCGGTAGCAACTGAGAGGGAGCTCATGATGGCCAAGTGCAAAAATCCGTACTGGAGGACTGCGAAGCAGGCGCGTTATAACTGATATTGGCATTTCAACGTTGAAACCGATGTAGCTACTCAGCTGAAGGCGGATCAACCTGATGCACTGAGAGTTACTGTAGAGGAAGGATGCCTCGCAAGGATTGAATGCATTACAGTCGCGGATTTCTCACTCTCACCGCGCGTGCATGAGCGAAACGGAGGGATGGAATTCGAGAGCAAGGATAAAAGGGAGCATGAAGCACACGACCGCCGCGCAAACTCCCAAGGCTGTAGCTGAGAGCCGCGGATAATTAGCCCGAACGAAGTGGAATTCAGGAGTGTGTGGCCTACTATCAGACAAGGTGGAAGAGGCCGCCGAATATAGGGTGGTTGGAGGGATGGTACAAGTGGGTCTACTGCCGGAAGTTCTCGAGCATCGCGCGATCACATGTAAGTTGATGCCGTCCTAATCTGGATACTTCAAAGTTCATCGGCAAGTATCTGGGTTTGCTGTCCTCTTCACAGCGACAACCGAAGAAAGTTATGTAAGGCATGATTTGTTTTTCCACTCCACTAATCCTAGTTCCAATCAAATTTCTCCACCTTTTCTCTCTCTAATATGTGGAATGAGAATGACGGCGGTTTTTACAAGTTGTCCTCAGTATGCCCGCCTCCTGCCTGCCTCTCACACAGTGGCACCTATCAAACTTCTTCACAAGTCTTACTAGACAATTAAATTAATTACTTTCTAACTGGATTTTTTCCATAGAGTACAGTTTCGGGAGTCCTGCTTAGGGTTTTATCGATCATCCCCCGGAGTCGAGGGCACACCTACTCGCGATACTAAGATTGTTTGTTTTCTTCCCTCCTCTCGAACGAATAACGACCTTCGTGCATCTACAATGTCGACGACCGCGAGTGTAGCTTCTGCGGCAGACCTGTACGCAGCAGTCATTGAAATTACGCTAGGGATGCTCGTACAGGAATCCTCAATGCTACAAGGGACGCGGCGCACTCGGAGATAGAGGACTTGTCGTCGAGGGTGTAAAGTACAACATCTCTGAACTCAGCTCGGAGAATAAATGTATTACTACTACAAACCGACAAGATCGGGCTTTGACTATCGAAATATAGTTCGCGTACTATGCTTCAGAGACCACTCAGTTGTGTGACGACATGTTCAATGACCTGACGCTGCGCAACCCAGCGGCCCAATCAGCCCACATAACCTTCTATCACCGTCTATACCACACTCAGAGCCCAGAAATAATACTCAAATGAGCTCGACAATGTCCGTGAATTTGATGAAGCTTTTAGCTGAGACGCAAACTCGCCGGCGGCACGTTCCATGTATACCTTTTTTGGGAAGAGACTCCTATTGTGCAAGTCGCTCACATGTTCTCCGGATGCCGAGGAGAACATCGATATCTTGTCTCACGTATGATATCGGAGATGTGGCGCTCACTCCGTATAGGAGACTTCGCAAAGCATGCTTTCAAGGTCAACTAATATTGCGGCGCTGAATCGCGCTTGACAGTCTCGCGCAAGCTGAAGATCGTTTTGGGCGTGGGTCTGCTGTGGTCTTCGCATCGTCGTTCATGACTGCGTTCAGGTCAAACAAATAAGACTACAAATTGATTTTATGCGTAAACAAAAGATACGGAACAAAGCCTCTCTGGCCAAGTTGGACTTGCATTTTTTAATCAATAACTTTGAATTGAAGATGAACCTGCGGCCCTTCGTCTTCCTTTCCTTCGAGCACCGGCATCAGGAAAAATTGGTTAGGTAGCATCTTGACTTTTGCGCTGGGGATAGCACTAGTCTCGAAGGTCTTGACGAGGAGGGCCGTGACTACTTGCATCTCAACGACACTAGCAAGGACGTAAGTCATGTTCAATGCGCTATGGACAACTAGGGACGGACGCGAATTTCCAGCCAAGGCAGCTGCGCACGCCGGAGCTGAAGTTCATCCTTAACATAAAGTCAATCTACATTCTCTTTGAGCTTTGCGGCACATACACATTTCCGAAGAGCCCGATGCTCGAGTTGATTGGCCTTCCATCCAAGAATCGGTTGGGGTTCCATTCAGCGGCATCGTCACCCCATACAGCACGCAGCCTAGAATAGTCAGCGCGTTGGTGCTAAACCGCAAGTACAGTGGACTTGCCGATTATACGTTCGAAAGGACAGAAGTAGTCGTTCCCCTTTCTGAACGGGAAGGGTCGTGGTTTTCGAGCCGTCCTCGAGGGTCACAGGATATGCAAGCGGAATGACTTCGTCCGCGTTAACATGCCTAGTGAGCGTATGGATGGATGTGTACAGGCGAAGAGTTTCCTAAGAATATTGTTGAGTGCAAGGTTTCATCGAAACATTTTAGGACAGCGCACCTTAATAACCGCGTTTAAGAAGGGGAGTTTATCATAATCCGCAGGTTCGAGAGGCTTGTTGACAGCTTTGCCAGCGTACATATTTCATTGCGTTCGCATAACGCACATCAATCCGTTGTATAACCATATATAAAATTTACAGAATACAATTTTATATACCTTAGTCTGCTGATAGCTTCTGCGTGAGTGTGGGTGAGGAGAGGACCCGGAGACCTTGGGAGGATCCGGGGACTCCTGGTGCGAGCGTGCACAATGGGGGGAAACACGACAACCCAAAACCGAAGACGGACCCGTCGCGTCGTCGTCGTGTGAACCCCGTTTGCGCGCTCGACACCCCACACCAAGACGGGGACGTCGTCACATCTTCACCTTCCCCAACTCCTCCCTCAACGGCATCAACTCGATGTGAATCGCAGCCAACGCTTCCAAATCCCTCCAATATGCCTCAAACGCATCCGACTTCCATCTACCCATTGCCTTCACCACATTCGGTTGTACACCGTTCACCAAGTAATGTGTCGCCCCTCCAATGCGGAACGAGTGCCCCGTCAATGGTTCCAGCCCCTTCTCTGCCCAAACTTCGTTACACCTCCTCATGAAATCCGCCCTCGAAAGCAGTTTCCTCTGGTCCCCTTCCATGTATGAGCACAGAGGGGCGTCACCTTCCACCTCGTTCACCACCCTATGCAGCTCCCAAATCCTCGTGGTATTGATGGCCTTTGAGGCCTGCGTACATAGTGGGACCTTTGCACCTGCTGCCAGTGAAGTCTTGCCCCATGGTAGATTGAGCATTCGTGAGCCGTTGGTCGAGAACTCTTCGCCGATGTCCTTCGCCGTAGGTAGCAACGCGCTGTCGAAAGCCTCCAGCTTCTTCGATGCAGGGAGTATCTCTCCCATCCTCAGCATGGCTGCCCGCGATGCCTTCGCCGTAAAGCTCACCGCGACGTCCCTCCCATCCCTCATGTCCAAGCCGTCCTCCAAGACCTCCATCCTCCACTGCGTCACCGGTGGCCTCTTGTCGACTGTCGTATCAGGCGCCATGTTGGCCACGCCCTTCTTTGCCAGCTGCATTTGTCGAGTGTCTCCTTCCCAGGCCAGGCCTGCCTTGGCGTGTACGTTCTTCAGCGCCGTGACCCTGGTTCCCACTGCTTTTGAGCCAAGCTCACCGGTCATGTCCACCACATAGTCGAGTAGTAAGTTGTGCGATGTAGGGAATCTGTCCTCTGCTGGCACGCCCTTCCTGTCACAAAATCGAACGAAGTGGTTGATGAAGGAGCCATATTTCTTCCTCGTCGACGCGGCCCATGCCATGTTGATGACTGCCATCTGTTCTGCCGAGGTCGCTATTGTGAGCGCCTCGAAGCCGTCGAATCTCTTTAGGCAGGTCCTTTTTGACTTTCCTCCCTTCACCGGTCCCGCCTTCCTCCGGTTTTCCTTTGCCGCTGCGTCTCTTGCCGCCGCCGCCCTCCGTAGTTGTGTCACTTGCCCTGACTCTTCGTAGCGTAGGCCAGGCATGGTGGTTATAAGAAAGGTATCGCTGACCCTAACCTTACCTTGATCCGGTCTGATCTCCGTGTCCGTGGCGTGGCTGTGCAAAATTCCACACAGCTGTGCAATATTCTGCACGCCAAGGCTTTTGCCTCCAGGCATTTTCATGGAGGATCGGCCTCAGACTTGGATCATATTGACCAAAAGGCTCACTCTTCGGACGCGTTTCCTGAGTTGGTACAAACAGCAAAGTTCTTAATTCCTAATACGGTACTCTATCATCATCGTACTGAACCGCCGGACGAACATACATAGTTAAGTGAGAAGGAATCCTAAAGTGCCTCCGTAACATATTCCGTTTATTGTACACTTCATTTCCCACCACTCCAAACTTCCCTCTCGACGGCGCATCAGCCACGTTGTCGTGTGTTGACACCCAGTCCACCGTCAACCAGATCCCGTAGTCCTGCATGAGACTCACTATCCTCTGCAGAATCTGGTTCTGCACTACACCCTGTGAGCACCCCGCCGCCAACGCTCCTACCACTCCCTGGTTGTCCGAGCGCAGGATGACGTGACAATTCCTAAATCCCTCCTCGTTCAGCAGTCTGAGCGCCAGCTCTACTGCCACCATCTCTCCCCATCCTATGTCCCTCCCTTCCGACTTCCAGTTCGGCATGAACTCCCACGCCATCCAGTCGCCGTCCAACACCAGTCCTATCCCCCAGCCCGTCGACGCGTCCACCATTAACGAATTCGCCAACGGGGCCGCTATTTCCTTCACCTTGATGCCCAAGAACTCCTTCTTCAGCTCTTCTACCCACCACTCCAGGTCTCTCCTCAACTGGTTTCCTTTTACTTCGTGCGTCACCCAGACATTCTCCGACTCCTTGAACCCCGCCCTCAGCCTGTACAGCGACGGCATTCGTGAACGACCATCTGGACAGACCAGACAGACGTGATTGAGAGTCCCCACCACCGACTCTGCCTCCTTCTTCGTCACTCGCGCGCCCTCCTCGAGCAGTGGAAGCACCTTCGCCAGGTACTTCTCCTTCTTCGCCGCTGGTAGTTGGACCGTCTTCTCCGCCAGACTCCATAGAAAGCCAATGTAGAGGAACGCTGACGCAAAGTCGAAGAATTTCTTTGGGTCCCAAGGCCATCCTAGCCGTGCTGCTATCTCCCAGATGATCTTGATGTCGTACCATTTCTCCGGATACCGCATGAAGACAAAGTCATCGACCCACTTGACTATGTCTTCAATGCCGTGCGCCTTGAAGATCTCCAAAACCGCGTCCGCGACTTGTCCCCAGATGCCAGGATGTGAAGCACCGCCAAAGTCCATGCACTTCTGCATCCTCACCAGACCGTCTATTACCACCATCACGTGTTTACGAACCGACGGGTGTAGTGGTACATTGCGAAACGCCGACTTGACGTCGAAGACCGCCGCCAGTGTGCCATCTGGCGCCCTCGCCACTAGCAGGTACATCTGCGCAAAGATGCCCCACTTGCATGGGTACAGTGCCGAGTTGATGATGGCGTTACTGGAGATGAGCACGGGATCTATCTCGACCGCCGCGAATGGGTCCTTTTCGAGCTCCTCCCTGATGTTGTCCGGTAGTTTCTTCGACGGATGAGAGTGGTTTGTGATGACTCGAAGTTTGTCCACACGTTGTTGGACTACATGTAGTGGTACCGTACGAAAGTTTCCTATGCCAAACTAATTAGAAAGTCCGTGCGTATCCATATCCAGTTCGTACCTAACACCTCCTGCCACACCTCCGGTGGGAAACCCTCCGACAGACGCCCCAGTTCTGTTTCCGCGTCGTATTCCGCCGTCAGCCACTCCTCGTGCTCTGGCGCTACCATGTTTTCTGCAATATACGTCCCTGCCAGCCGGACGTTCTCCACCCCGTTCTTGAATCCCTCTCTCATCCCTCGCACCACTCCTTTATGCGCCTCCCATACCGCGTCGCCGCAAGCCCTTAACATTTCCTCCCACGCGTCGGGAAGAAAGGGTGTACTGATGTCGGCCAACTCCTCACGAGGAGTGCGCCGATGACTGGGCTCCGGCACAGTCAATGCGTCCATCGATGGAACACTTGTGGGTCCATTTGCAGTCGTTGTTGAACTTGCAGCCTTGGTCTGAGTTGTAGTCCCAACACACGCGAGTCCCGTCGCTGGGGACCCATTGCCCGGTATGTTCGTTCTTCCTGTTGCAGAATTTTCCGCCTGTTGGGCAAGTTTCGGCTGTGTTCCGACCGATGCAGCCTGATCCTCCGCATACGTAGCATCTCCGGTTGGTTGGCCTCGGCCCCTTCGACGATTTCTGGTCCTTCCCCCGAAAGGAATATCCGGACGCCGTCTGCGACCCTCCACCCGCGACTGTCGTCCTTGCTGCACCGCCTATCCGAGAAGAGAATCCGCTGAACTGTGATGTGGTCTGAGCCATGGCAGGAGCTCTTGCCGCGATGTTGAGGCCTTCCGCCAAGGTCTCTGACAGAGTGTTTGCCCACTCTGCGTTGTCGATAACGTTGACTTCCGGATACACCATGTCCGCTGCCTTGACACCGTCCTTCCTTGCCTGTGCAAGGTAGTCTACCATCTCGTCAAAGGCCCTTGTCCAGAAGAAATGTGCGACCTTGATGGTGGGTTGCTTCGACGGTTCTGTTGACTGGAGCTCCGTCCGTTTGCGTATTTCCTCGGCCAGTTTGTCGAATATGTCGGCAACCGTCCTTGCGGCCAGACCTCCAATGTATCTCCTCTTCCCTTCCGGCGCGTAGTGAGCTCTGAACGCCCTGGGGACACGTCCCATGATCTCCGCAAACTCTGCTGTTGAAATGTCGCGTATCTGTGCATTGACTTTGGCCGTAGAGACTTTGACCTTCCCCTTTGAGATCTGCAGCACACCGTCTGCGTCCTCCTCCTCTCCACGTTTAACTGCCAAGGTCCTGGCTTGGGTAAAGTCGTACGCCGTGACCTTGGTCGTCAGGCCCGCTTGAATCCTCTTCTCCACTGGCTTAGCAAGACTGAAGCCCGCGTGCGCCATCTTGAGCCTAGGTGGACCTCTCCGAGCCTCCGGCTCACTCCCATCGGAATGTCCATCCGCAGACTCCTCCTCCTCCGATTTCACTGTACTCCCTGGTCAGCTCCGTGGTCCAATTCCGTGGTGAGACGTACCTGTCCTCTGCCTAGCGGCTTTCGCCCTCTTGGCCTCTTGAGCCTGGCGTACGCGCTCCTCAGCCTCCAGCAGCAGTTTCCGAGCTATCTCCTCCTCGTCCGAATCGTCTTCCAACTCCTCCTCCTTCTGGGCCGCCCTCCTGGCCTCCCTCTGACATGTCTTCTTCAGCGCACGCCTCTCCGCGTTGTCCTCCAAATCCTTCACCGAACCATGGTCCATGTCAACGTCGCTATCGTCCCGAATGACAGACTTCTTCGGGATCTTGGGGAGCCTTGTGAATGCATGGGGCTTCCTCTCGACCGGTTTGATCTTGTCGACCTCAAGCACTCCGAATGTGGGAGGCGCCAACACGAACTTCCTGGCAGGCGTCTCCGCTCTAGTGCGAGCTGGTTTCGCCGCCTTCCTCGGCGTCACTGGCGACCATCCTGCGTCGTCGTCCGCCTCTGCTTCCTGGCGCGCCTTTGCCGCCTCGTGATGGACTTTCCAAGCTGGCACATAAGGTCCTCCGGGGATGTTGACTCCTTTGAGGATATTCTGAAGACGTACGGTCACGTCCTCGCACTCGTATTCTCCAATGAGCTCCTCCCTGACCAAGAACCTCCCCATAACCGCGGCAAGGTCCTGTTTCTGTCCGAATATGTCCTCGTGTTCGTGGACCAGCCGCAAGGACTCCACATACACAGTCTCCGCTGTCCCGACCGACAGTCCCAGACCGTCGGCCATTTGCTCCACTGCGAGAGGAAGTTAGCCCTGCCTTTAGAGGACACCGGGGCAACACTATCCAAAGCCAAAATTCCGAGGCAAGCCTGCGACTCCTGCGCGGCCGTTGGGCAAACCTCCGGTGTACTAGCCACCTTCCAAGAGGTCCCAGAAGAGAAAGATAAAAGCGAAGAGGAAAAATGTGGGGAGAAATAAAGATAACCATGACCATTCCAGTTGACGAGACTTACCCATCCAGACTCTGAACGCCTCCACCTCCTCGGGAGATGCGCCCACATCGTCCTCGACTTCATCCTCTGGGTCACCCGACCCGTCTGTTCGCTGCTTCTTCGGCTCCGCCGAACGCGTCCTGGTACGTTCGCGATCCTCGCGAGGACGTTTCTGAACTGAGGCCTTCGCCGAAGCTTTGTCGAACCGAACCTTGGGCCCCGGTGTCGGGGACGTGTTGTAACGCTCTCTCGCGTCTGCCTTCATCTTCGCCTTCACGGCAGCCGCCAGCCTCGGCGGGGATGACGGGGGTGACTGAGCTGGCGACTTGGGATCGACGTCGTCGGCGTCCTCTATCTCTTCGATCTCGTTGTCGTCCTCCGACATGCTGGTGATCTTGCGCGCCGGATTCTTCTGGCGTTTCGCTTTGAGGGTGCGGTCAAGGGCGAGCGCCAGATCGCCGTCGCTGTGCAGCGGTCCTTTTGCCAGACCCGTGCCCGCCTTGACCCGCTGAGCCCTAGTCTTCGCAGTGTTGTCCGTCATAATGGTCAAACTTGAAATCCCGAGTTAAGAGAAAGAAAAACGAAAAATGAACGCGATATATGCATTTGGTTGCTGATCGTGTCGATGAGAGTGAGAACGAAGCGTCGACACGATCACGTGCTCGATGCTCGTCATGAAACCTTGCCTTCGATTCATCCCTACCCGACCAGCCTTCTCGAAGGCGCACCGCCTGAACCTCTGCGCGGAGACGTTCTTGGTCGGCCGGGTGTGTAGCCAGCATGTACATGAGAACGGCCTCACTGCTGGCTGTGGTTTCCTGACCCGCCAAAAGGAAAGTGCTGATGAGGAAATCAGTCATTGTGTCGCAAGACGCTGTAGAATAGAAGCACCTCATCTGTGCGAGGACTTCGTCCATCTGCAGTCTATCCTCTGAATCTGAGGCGTGGAAACTCGACGCGAGAAGGCCGGAAACGTCCTTTTGCTCGCGCTCCTTGGGATCATTGAGAGGCACTTGCATAACCTCAGCAGCGGCTCTGTGACTATACTTTTGGTACTTGTTCAGAGCGAGATACACAGGAGTTGGGGCTTTTGAAAGCCACCCGGTGGTCCATTTTGGTAGGCGAATAGCAAGCATTGCCAATACAAGATCGAAGATACCAAGTCTTGTCGCCGCTACACCGCTATGAGAGCATGAGAAAATCCCGAAGTATACAGATGTGCTTGGGCGTACATGGCATCCTGAAGCTCTTTTGTAATCGGTACGTCTGCACCGTCAATGGCGCCAAACTGGTGGCGAAAGCCAGCTATACATTTAGCACGTCAGATGAATACGAGCTCTGTTATCCGTGAGAGAACTCACAGAGTCCCAGCACATCCAAGGCGAACTTTGTCGTCCATTGAAGGATGTTGACTGACGGATTCTCTTCAACCTGGCACTTGATCTTTTCCATCATCTGCAAGTAGGCGCTCTCTTCAGTATATCAATTCAGCGAACCAGATTCGACGGAGCCTGACCTTGTCCCCATGATCCTGGAAAAGCTCCGCCCATTCACGAGCCATGGACGTAGAGTACGCGGGCATAAGGACACGGCGCTGGCGCAGATGCGCTTGGCCTTGGGGACACAATGAGGCTCGAGGAGGATACTGCAGGTTATGACAAACATACCAGAAACTACCGTAAGCCCCCGCCCCATCAGTGCCATACCGAAGAGGTCGTTATCTCCACCCTTTGGGAATTCGGTGACCTTCTCGTTCATTACGTACTGTAGGCCTTTGGGGTCGCTGAGGAGGAAGGTCGTTTGCTGACCAAACAAGTTATTTGAATAGATAGGAGATAGTGAAAGTCGGGGCACTCACCCCCGCAAACGACGAGAGGCGCGTCGCGGTGCCATACTCCTCCGTCCATTGGCGCTCGAGCTCACCAGCCGTAGATTGCTTCAGCAACTGAATTTCATGACCTGGACGTGAGTCAAAATCAGCCCCTCGTAGATCATGGGCCTGAAGAAAGAACTAGTAGCCAGGAAGGAGGATTCGGCGGGCCTCGCAGGCGTGACCCTTTGCGATAGAGTTCCACACGACTCTGACCCGTGTCTGACCCGGACCCGTGACCGCAAGTACTTGCCCCCCAATCCCGGGACTCGGATCTGCGCCCAGGACTCGAGTCCTTTAGGGACCCGTGACTTACAAGTCAAGTACTTACGGGCAAGTACTTGCAGCTGACTCGCGGCCAGGGAAAAATAGATAAAAATCTGAAAAAATCACACAACAATAGAGAATGAAAATGTCAATGTCGTGGATATAAACACTTTGACATTTGACCCAGAACTGGTGCCGCAACGGCAGATATACCTTGAAAGTCAATGTCTTTGGCATATCTCGACCCCAATGTGCACTCCCACTGTCATCCAAAGTCATCAAACACTTTCATTAATGGTCTAAAGTGTCCT
>KN880779.1:0-21210 GCA_000934385.1 Cylindrobasidium torrendii FP15055 ss-10
GCCAGTTTCTGTCATTCCTAAGAGCGCACAGAACTTCTACACACAGGCCGCCACTAGCGAGGAAGAGGATGACAACGAGAAGAATAAGCAAGGGCGCATTCTATTTCGCACCCCACGGGCTCTACTTCCTTGGGTGCGACCACTGACAATCGAAGAACAATTTGAACGAGCTATGGCCGCTATGCAAATAAACCCAGCCCTGCCTGCGGATGAAGAAATGGAACGTTCGCGCGCGGACTATTGTTGATAGTTGGAGGTCAGCATCCAGTGGGGTGGATACCAGTATAATTGCTAGACTTCAGTCGAGCAATGGGCTACCGTGTAGGTATCTGATGTATACCATAATCTCAAGTCATTTGGGAAAACAAAGTATTGTTGTCGAAAGGCCATGGCTGCGAACATGGCGGCATGCATCAAGGATTGCTTGGTGTTGGGTCTCTGATAGTGTCGTGACGCAGTATGCCTGTGAGCTGAGTGGGAGTATGTACGCGAACAACTACTACGATCCACTCTGCGGCCCAGAGTGCCGTATCATGGCTTCACACCATCACGGACTGCCGTCGATGCAGAGATGGAATGAACCAGCGCCAAGTCCATATCTCTCTCCTTCAGATATATTGTGGTTGAATGTCAAGCCCGTCCTACTTGCATTTAGTGGCATGCGTCGCCGATTACAGTCGAAGACCAATTTGAAAAGCTTTTGCCGCGATACGGATTGACCAATGCCTGCCTGAAGTAGAACGTTGGCGCGTGGAGCTTTGCTGACAGTTGGAGGTAAAGTGAGGGTTGAGCTGAAGACATATTACACAGTATGATTGATATTCAGTCCAGCAACGGGACACAGCGCTGGTATCTGGTGCATGCATACAACAATCATCTAGTCATTGGCATTGACGAACATAGTATTGCCACTGTCGGATGAGGTGGCTGCGCACATGGCGGTACACTCAAAAAATTGCTTGTTATTGCGAAAACTAGAATTCGAGTGAGTAACCGCGATAAAGTGGCAAGAAGCTGAGTAGCCTACTCGCCATGGTTACAGTTCTATTATCCTGGCGCGCGCTTGACTAGACTGTTGGTTGGCATTGATTGCGACGCAAAGCTGATTGATGTAGCGGGTGACCTAGAATCGCATATCCTATGAGCGTGTTCTTATTGTAGAAGCCAACAGGGCGCGGTTATCTAATGACAATGGTGTGTCGATCACGGCATGTCGGCCCGATTTGCCGCACCTTTGTGTAACCCGATAAATCACTACCTAATAGTGGATTCCATTTGGTGTCACGGAAGCGCGAGATGTGATCTCTTGAGTACTGGGCTACCCATTCATACGTCAGCCAGAGCTGGACGTACTCTTCCTCTAGAATACGCACGAGGCCACGGTGCCCACCTCCCAAGCATGGGGCTGAGAGGGCATGCTGACCCTCAAGAGCAAGGAGCTTAAAAAGGGCCCGCAGATTTAATCTTGTTGAATATTTCTGTATCGCCAACTTCGACAGGATCGACATGTGTAAAGAAAGCCTTCTACCACGACTCACGCGCATCTCAAGGAACGATTGGGCACCCCCCATCGTGGAGCCATTTTAAGCCCCGTACAAAGGAAGATCTTAGCTTCCAATAGATTACTTGTATGAATGATGCCTGGTGAACCAGTGGGTGTGAATACTTAGATGATCCAGATATTCCCAAGGCATTCAGAACGAAGCGTTGGGTACTGGCAGGGGTCCTGGCATCGACACAGAAGATAAGATGTAATGGCTATGTGCTCCGAGGAAACAGCTCGGCCCCCTTCTCGAGAGATGCACAGAATCACCGGTGAACTCCGGGAAAGAGATAGAATTTTGACGAGGTGTTGGTATGTCCATGGCTTAATTACACATGGATGTTCATATCCCAGGCATACATGTGCCTAATAGAACAGCGATTGTACCCTGCTAATCTCTCGGCACTATAGCATTTTCACATCCGTTCTGTACCAGAGTCTCGGAATGTGCCGACACGCTTTTTTCGCTTGTCCGGAGTGATCAGGTCAATGTCAGATGCCAGTAGATTACTCTACCGACACACAGAAGCTCCGATATGTGGACAGTTCCTCCCATCTCTCATGTACAACGCTGAAGTCGCGATGTTGTGTGACTCCGTCTAGTCACGAGCGTGACTGGGAGGTGTCGTGACCGTGGTAAAGTCTGAACTGAGATGAGGACTCAATCATCCTCCGCGCCGCGCATTCACCGAAAAGAGAAGTTGGATCCCCTTAGTTGACATGCAGTGTAGACGGCCTCCGTATGTTGCCTCAGGTCTAGCAGACGGTTGTCGAGTGGCACCCGGTGCGTACAAACCGCCGAACTGAAATGGAAGCGAAAAAACGGAGGCAGTATCGTCGGGAGGCCGTCCACCTGTACACACACAATGAAGCCCAGATGAAGTTGGCTTGGTCTAAAGATTTCCTGTACGTACATAATGGCCTATACTACACTGCACAGTCCGTTTAGTGTGCTACTTGGCTCCAGGCTTGTCAGAAACCGGCAGGCCGATAAATACACGTATTCTTGACAACAAAGATGGCGTAAATCCAGGATAATACTACACTGTTTCTCGGGAGCCGCGCGACGTTTCGTTCTCGCGTTTCTCTTTTGCTTCGCCATTTTCTAATCCCCAGTCGGAGTCGACTTTCGTGTGGAGATTGACGTGGCGCATGAACAGCGAAAGAATGAACCCTAATCCCGCTAATGCAACCATGACCTTCCACACAGTTGACAGACCTTCCGCAAATGCATGGCGTACTGCGTCCAGCTGTTGGTCGTCGAGTCGATCCAGCAGTGGTATCAGTTGCATGACCTCTTTACCCTTGAACGCAGCCACCTCTTTGATTGCTGTAGTCCGTTCGAGTTTCCCTTGAAGGATGGCGCCCCCAACGTTGATGCCCCAGATCTAACAGTAATCCGTTAGCCCATTGCCAAAGCCGAGGGAAGAATTCAGCGGACCTGGGCGAACATTCTGAGGAACGTGAAGAATGCAAGTGCAGGCGCGGAAGCGGCAAGCGGGAGTGGCGCGAGGACCGGAAAGTAGAGAGCAGCGAACTGCACACCGAAACCTACACCCGCCAATGACTCGTAAAAAATGACGAGCGCCTCTGGGGTGCGCTCGTGTACTGTACATAATAGTGCAAGTCCTATGATGACCAGGAGCCAGCCAGTCCAGATTTGTGGTCGATAGCGCTGCGTGTACTTGATGAGGACACCAGTGGCCGCGGATGCAACTGGCGTTGTAACGGTAATACCAAAGAGAGCCAGGCCAGACTTGGATTCAGAGTAGCCTTTGCAGGCTTGGAAGTAAAGCGGCATATAATCTGCGATACATTGGGTGAGACCACTCGAAAAGGGAACAGAGATGAGCGATCCTCACATATCACCGCCAAAAAGGGTATCGGTACAACGAAGATCTGAGCATATCTGTATGAAGATCGATCAGCTCTGCTCTTAGGAAGACGCGTTTGTGCGCTGAACACACCCAGAAAGCGTCGTCCTGTCATTGAGAACTTGAAAGGGGATCTGTAGTAGCAATTAGCTCTCAACTCTAAATGAACACGGGAGGCAACATGCGACTCACGAGAGGAAATCTCGCTAAATAGACTTCGTAGACGATGAATGCGACGAAGCCCGTGGCCCCAAGGCAAAATAGAAATACAATGCGCCATGAGTCCCATGCGTATTGTACGCCACCGCATACCAGAGCAATGGAGACTGAGATTGAACTGAGAGCCACGAGTGCACTCCCTCTGCAAAGTCGTACACGTCAACAAACGGACTCTCAAAGGCGAAAATCGCACGTACATCCAATCCGTCTGTCTCAGAGCGTCAGAGAGCTTCCGTTGGGGTGTCTTCAGCCGGAGAAATCCCACTATAATGACTACCGCAGGCGCTGCGAGAGGTAGGTTGATGTCTACGCTGGATCTCAGACCACAGAGGGCTAATTTCGGGAAAGAACACGAACAGAAGATCCAGCGCCAAATACCCTTGGAGGCAAAAAGTCCGCCTATTGCCGGGCCAGCTGCGGATGCCAGACACCACGTCCTTAAAGGTTAATCATGAGAACGACGTTGGCGCGGTCACTATAGGCAATCCCGACGTACATTTGGTTGATCCCATTGAAAATACCTCTGTTGCTCAAAGGGACTACGTCGGCAAGAATGATGGCACAGCAGGTAAACACCCCTGCGGCTCCGAGACCCTGTATGGCTATTCGTCGTACAAGTTAGTACTCTTCACGGCTACGCATATGAAAAGGCGCACCGCGGCCGGCAATAAGGGTTTCGATTGACTTCGCGGCCGCACTCATGGTGGATCCTACTAAGAAGATTGACAAGGAGGTGAGGAAGACGGGCTTGCGACCAAACGCCTAGGGACGAGGAGAGTCAGACATGGCCGCGACGCATAGTCTAAGAGCGTGCTGACTTGGGCGAGACCACCAGCCGCAGGCATGAAGGCGGCGGCGGTGAGGTTGTAAGCAGAACCGATCCATAACGTCCCACTACCGCTGAAGGCGGCGGATATGGCTGGTAGCGCGTTGGATATTATCGTCTAGCACGAAGATGAGCCCCCTTGGCCATCCATCAAAGAAAAGGGGACACTGACCCCTTCCAGTAGGGTGAGGAAGCTTGAGAGATTGAGCGCAAGGATGATGGCCCAGAACGCAAAGCCGCGACATTCTGTCGTCGAAGCCGGTTGAGTTGTCGTTGCCATGAAAATAGAGGAGGCGTGGCTGGAAAGTTGAGCGCAGCCAGCAAGGACTTGCTACCCCTTGTCGCATCCGCCTCCAGTACATATAGCTCCGAGCACAACCTTCGCATACTACACGCATTAGACCTGAGACTGAGTTCGCGGCAGGCCCCGACACAAATAAGAAAGAATATTGCCTGCAGGAAATTGAGAACCTCCGAATCCAGGGCGTCCCATACATTGCTGCACACTGATCTTCATGCACACAATCTAGAGATATTAGATTGAGGACCCCCGTGGCTCATGCCCGAGTATGACCTCAACGACGCCTCCATACAGACGATGGCGACAAGACCGCTTCCCTGAGCTACGTGCCAATCCTCGTTGATGTCATGTGGTCGAAGAAATGCAGCTCGGGGCCGCCAATCATCGTGACAGAGTCCGTCTAATTGTGATCCAACTGGATTATAGTCCATAATAGAAATCGTGCTCACCAACGCTAGCCTAATGTAAATTTACTCCTACGCGCCTCTGCCTGTCCCTCTTTCTGCTCTTCGCCATCGCCGTCTTCGTCCTCCTCGAGATCGTCGAACCCAAACTCATGTGGCATCTCGGACGGAGGAGCGTCGGTCGTCTGCTTCTCCACGATGTATTTGCCTATCGGAGGAACATCTGTGGCTCCTGGTCCCAAGCTCTCGTGGATAGACACCGTCGATAGCGTGCGCAACAACCGCCGCGGAACGGCCTCTCCGCCCACGGTTGACCCTGTGCGTGAACGAGCAGGAAACACATATCCTTGGGATGGGAATGCAATGCCTCCTTGAGGCAAGGAGCTCGGCTCTTGCGTTAACGGACCCTCGGTGAAGGACTTGGATAGCGGGTGTGCCGGAACAACTGGGGAGTTGTGTGCCGAATTTTGCTGCTGTTGAAGGATGCTTGATCTCCGTGCACCTGCGTACGAAACCAAAGGGTCTGTAGGTGTGGTCGCGGATGGACCACGATGGTGTGCACCTCGCGGTACTAGTGCCTCTGTTTCTTTCACGCTGTCCTTCTCCTTCTCTAAAACCGCGTCGTCGCTGGGTGGCTCCTCTTCGACTGCAGACATCCGTGCCTTGTCGTCCACAGGAGAATCAACGACCACTTCTGGCTCTGGCTCCTTGGTGTTTGGCTTGAGGAAGCGCGGCCGGGATCCAGAGCCTTCGCTGAACCTCCGTATAGGCGTACCAGATAGATCGTTGACACCGCGCACTTCTCTGCGATAATCCTCGATTTCATTCCACAGAGCGTCTCGGTATTCATCCATGGTCTGCAACTCCTCGATAAATTGCCAGCGGTCGAAGATACGAGGGCATTCGGGTTCGTCCGAGACGTCGTGATAAGATGCAAGCCATGGGTGCTCAAGTGCACCTACCACCGTTATTCGATCCGTGGGGTCGAAGGAGAGCATCTTATTGAGTAAGTCCAGAGCTGGGAACTTGTTAGAGTTGCTATCTTGGTGCGGTAACGAGTTACCCTACCCAACGGGTCAGCATGTGGTATGATTTTCTTAAGTGGCACGGTCTTCTTGATCGGCAGGGAGCGAACGTAGGCTTGAGCCTGTGGTTTGCGATAAACGAACAAGTCGCCACTGGATAATTGAGTTCATGCCTTTTCACTGCCAATCTTCTTGATGACTTCGTCGCGAGGAGTACCTAGAGGAGATCAATGGGCGGATATAGACAAGGTTGCACGAGTTACCAAGAACATCGAGGATCTTGTTCAATTGGTCAACTGTGGAAAGACGCTAAGCGTGTATTTGCCTCGGGGATGGAGAAGCTAACCATAGCTATGCGAAAAAAATCATTGTGGTCAGATGAGACGTTATCATGGATTGGAAGTGCTCACTCTTTTCCCTTGAACAAAGGCTTTCCCATGAGCAATTCGGCCAAAATGCATCCAATGGACCAGACATCGACTAGTAAACGTGTATTAGTGTAACCTCTGGACATTCGAAAATTCCGATGAACGCTTACTAGCCGTGTTATATCGCCTAAAGGTGGATATTAGGACAGGTTCGGTTCGTTGAGATAAACGTACTTGAACGCTAGCATAATTTCGGGTGCTCGATACCACCGGGTGGCTACGTATTCCGTCAAGTGTGTCTGGTGGTCGGGTCGGGCATCAAAGCCTCGCGAAAGGCCAAAGTCTGCCAACTTGAGTTCGCAATCGGCGTTGACAAGGAGATTCCCAGGCTTGAGATCTCGGTGAATTACACAGGCAGAGTGGATGTACTTCATTCCTCGGAGTACTTGATACAGGAAATACTGGACGTGTTCGTTTGTAAGGGTCTGGCCAGATTTAATGATTTGGTGGAGGTCGGCTATATGCTCGTGAGCAGGGTACAGCGGGTGTGGCATGCTAGTGGCTTACCTTCCATTGGCTAGCGAACGGTCGGGCAAGGACATGAGCTCGTGGTGTGCATACATTTTGCGCGAATTTACCTCCATGAAGATATAGCTAGAGATTGGCATGAGCTTGCGTGGTGTATGGTATAGGACGTGCAATGCGATTACATTTCGTTGAACTGGGGGGTGATAGCGTCCACATCGATGAGACCGGTGATGTTCTCGTGGCCAGAGAAGTGGCGGAGGAGGGTTATTTCTCGTAGGGCGCGCTTTGCAAGTTGTGTCTTTTCGAATATACGCGTCACAAGCTTGATGGCGACTGTTTCTCCCGAAATCTCATCCGCCGCCGACCTGTACAGCGATCAGATGGGCGCGATGTGTGCCACGATCGGTACGGTACGCACACGACGACACCGTAAGCGCCGGATCCCATCTCCCGCACCAGTTTCCAGCGTTTCTCGACATGAAAAACCTTGCCAAAGGATGAGCGCAGTGCGTGGTATCCTCTGTGCGAGTCAGTACCCCATCGTCCATATTGCGCCAGCAGACGCACCTTTTCCGCAGACTATCCTCAGAAAATGGGTTCGACAGGCGCCTCGTACGCGAGCGACCACGATCCACAGTGACCGAGCCCGGAGATGGAATCGGTGAAGTTGATCTACCTCGACCTTCTGGCGATTTTCGCGTTATTGAACTGGACATTGTGCTGGTTGTGCGATGCGAAGCCGTATTCCGTGGCGCTGGCCAGCCTGATGTTTCTCCCGATAAGACCAACGCAGAGGAGAATTTGACGTTGAGGCCAGCAGAGGCGAATGAACGCCAGGTGTATCGTTTTCGTCACTGCCGCTATCGGTTGTGGACACTGGTAGCGGAAGGCAAAACAGGCCAAAATGGACGCTATGACGCACTGTCTCCTGCGCAGTTGAATATATGAAGTTGTTCTTGGCTGGCATCGTTCAAGGCGAATGGCATTTCTATCCTGTGTCGCGTACATAGGCAAAGGCGTCTTGACTGACGCGTTTGTAGTCGTCGGAGACTGGGAGGGCTAGTGGCAACCTCGGCAAAATCCTTCCGCATCTGCGTCAGGAACGTCGCAGCGTGTTATGATGATTTCCTAACTAGTCCATCCACTGGCGAGCCTACGGAGAAGAAATAAAGCAAATACAGACCATTGTCTGGAAGGGAAATCCTCAGTGAGAGTGTGGTTGACCGCTACAAGTCGGGAGATTTATATCAGGACATTCTTCGACTTCATGCAAATGCGGTGAACAATTTGGAACTTCAAATTAGGGCTGACTTGAAAGTAAGCGTCGTCGTGAAATGGCATGATTCCAACCTGCGAACCCGCCTTGCATAAAAGATAGGAATTATGTATAATCTCTGAGTCTCGTCTTGACGCTAAAATTCAAGTTGCCTGGCCACCCGTACTCTCGATACACGTCGTGTTCAATCATGTGAGCCAGCCACAGGCTTGCACTACCCTCGTATAAGTACAGTCACTGCGAGTCGACAGGTAAACGAAATGGGCGATTGGCTCTGTCATTCGTATCACTACTGCTGGGCCATAGTTCGCTTCGTAATAACTCTCTTTGAATACCCTCTGAGGGCCCCAAAACTACGGTGACGATTTCTTAGGAAACCTCTCGTTGTTCTCAACGAAATGGCTCAGGCAACAACGCGAGTGGCGTTCCATTGTGATGTAATAATCCATAATACCCCCGCCCCTTCGATCAGGGCATCCCAGGTTGGTTACGCGCCGCCATGACCGGTGCTTCAAGTTCGAATTCTCAATTCGCCTTCTTGTTCACTGCAAGACATTGCCGCAACAATCGGGGCATTTGGCCCCAAATTCTCCTTTTAAACAACAAGTTTCTAGGTGCCCTAGAGCTCAGCTGAATCCCGATGCTGCATGCAGCCTCTTTCCTTCACCTTTGTCTACGGGATCTTCCAGCCGTAGGGTTGGCTTTGGCCGCAGAGGAGATTGCTGTGACCGCCACAGCTCTGAATACGCAGGCGATAGAATGTCCAGTCGAAGACTGGAGTCTGACGGCTAGTTCCCACCAGAAAGTCATCAGCACCATCCCAGAATGACCGAGGGTCGGTGTCGCCAACCCGACAACGATAGTTGTGCACTGCCGCACCAATTCTTCGGTGATGATTTCCGCAGGCTGCCTCATGCTACGGGTTCATTTAGCCAATCTTCGTGATCATCGCACATTCGTAGCCTGCAGGCAGTGGGGAATATACGCAGCCCTTGAGTTTACTTTGCTGAGGATGCAACTGGGTGGTTCAAGGACTTGTGTAGCGCATATCCTGTATTGGTTAGCGCCTGCAATGCCGTTCCGTATTCCGCTGACGCGCCCCACTTTTGACAAGGTCCGAGGCCGACACCGCGAAAACATTCAACTCAAATGCCGCTAGATGACGGTTGGGCAAGTCTGCATTCTCCATGTTGTCGTGGTGCGGGCGGTGTGGATGAGGGCGCGAAATACCGGGAAAAGGCACAGCGGCGACTATGATAACCTGATGGAAGCTACCATTTTTGGGCGCCTAGACTCGAGGCAATGCCGGATGGAGTACATGAAGTCATTGTTGCAGGGTCGCAGGCAGTGGCGGTACGAGGTACGTGTGTCGATATTGAAAATTTGACGCAACGGCTGGAGCATATAAAAGCCACGGGAGCATGGCAGGACCGACTTGCATATCACCCCGCTCACATCTTTGTTCAACATGCCCAGCAAGCGCGTCCGTTTCGCCACCTCCAGCTTGGCCTACCCAGCGCCTTCACCCACCAAGAGCGACGTCTATCTATCCAGTGTGCCACACACTGGCTCCCACTCAAACCGCCGGCACTCCCTCAACGTACCTAGCAGCGGGACCCACCATGAAAGTCATCACCATCGCTCGCGCAGTTCATCCTTCTCTGAATCTGCCCCTGCACTTCATGCTGCCTTGGTCGTTGCCAAACCCCGCGCGCTCAATTTCGATGTGGCCTACCACTATTCGTACCTCTCGACACCATACCCGGCATTCTCATCCAGACCAGGCCTCCTCTCCGAACCCGCTTGCTCGCCTCCCATTGCGCGTGCAATCATAACCTGTGCGCGCATTTCATGGCGTATCGAAGTGCGTCCATCATTCAACGGACACTACATCACACTGCACGACATACTCCGCACCATATACTACGACCTCCGACGCAATGTAAGCTCTGCGGAGTGGAACGCGCTCGACAAGCCAACCATGACCCGTGTCGCAAAGGCATACGACGCTCGACACAAGCGTATCGCGTCGCGCACAGAGGCAGAAGCAGAGCGGAAGGGTGGGGTCCGCCGTGTGGACTATCTGATGGGGCACACCAATTTCACTGGCCTCGCCAGAGTCGACAGCCGGAGCGACCGCTTTGAAATGTATGTCTCATAGCACCCTGTTGAACAGGAAGGACTTCCGATGACCCGGCCGACTGGACAATTTGTTACTTGCTTTCCAACGTTCTATCTCGCATTGTTTCGCATCATTTATTTGCCTCTTTGTATTTGTATTTTGCTGAACCACACCTTTGTACTCTATGCCATTGTCGTCACCTAACTTACGCCTACTTTATGCTGAAACTCAAACTAACCCTTTGATTCATGTCCCACCTCGTGTCTGAAGCATTGGACAAAGGAATGCACGGGTAATTCCAGTCTCCATGGTTGCTGACTAGCGCAGAACTCCAACGCCGTCTCAATCTACGAATTCGACCCTGCACGAGGCGGGCAACATGCATCCTTGAACTAATCATACCTCATTCGGCCTCCCGAAACAATCGATAACTCCTGGAATGCACGGTTGTCGGCTCACTCGCGCGCCTATGGCCACGAAATACCAATGATTGATTTGTTGTCGAACCGCTACAGCCGCAGAATTTGTTATTTTCCTCGGCTCCCGCCGCTAAAAAAGTGGCTTGCACCCTTCTCTCATGACGCAGGCAGCGTTGCCCCTCCATTCCCCAGCTCCCGCTGCAACATGACGACGTCGACCCATCTCCCATGCTTGAAACCCACGTCCTTCAAGGTCCCGACCAGACGGAAACCCATCGACTGATGCAGTCGTATGGAAGCCAAATTCTCGCTATTCCCAACGGCTGCTACCATCTGCCTCCAAGGTCCTTTCTCGCACAAGCCAATCAGCTCTTTGAGGAGCGCCTTTCCGATGCCTTGGCCCGTCGCGTCATGACGAAGATAAACCGAGTTTTCCAGAGTGAAATTGTAGGCAACACGCTCCCGGAAGTGAGAGATGTAGCCATATCCCAACACCAAACTCTCGTGATTTTCAGCGACAAGGTAGGGCATCCCTTTTGTCACGACCCCCTTCCATCGTCGCTGTATTTCGTCTACTGGTGGCGGGTCCACCTCGAACGTTGCCAATCCGTGCAAAACATGGTGGGCGTAAATTTCTTGGATCGCAGACGCGTCGTCTTCAGTCGCCGCTCGTATAGTGAAGTCGACCATGGTGGTAGGAGTCAAAAATTCTGTCAGCGCCCTCGGACCTGAACAGTATCGAACGAGATAGATAAGTAGCTGTCAAGGCTCGCCACTACTGGATACGAATCCGACTGACTGCGTTCACTTATTTGTGCAATCTTAAGTGCTGATTATAATAGAGTGCTTCCCACCACTCAAAGGCACTAACAGTCCTCCAACATCCACTTCCTGCCCGTCTACACTGAGTGGGCCATCCAGAGGCAAATGGAAAACGCCCTCTGTACCCTCCGGCGTGTCCAGCTCGAGCTCAAAGGAGTCCGCTCCCAACGTCCAGTTCACGCCGAACCATCCCAGCCCCGTTTCAAATCCTCCCTCGGCAGCTGGAAGACCCCCATTGATGTGTGGATTGAGATCCCAGGTCGCGCCTTTCGGAGATGTGACCTTGAGGCCGAGCACGTAGAATGTGAGAGCAGAGGTGGGGCCTGCGGACCATCCATGGGCGTGTGAAGTATAGGCAGCGTCGTAGTTGTAGCCACGATACGAGCGGTATCCCAGCGAACCGTTGGCTGTGTATCCTTCAAGCAACGTACTCTGAACGGACAGGTTGGTATACAACATATACCCCCATTCCCGGTGAAGCAGATCCAATGCTCGTGCGTCGTTTCCGGACTCAAAATGGGCTTGAAGCTAGGAAGGCGTCACAAACTTCCACACTCCGTGAGTCCTGAGGGTAGACTCACCTCAAACCCTCCTATAAAAGGTGAAATAGTGTCGGGTAGTTCTGGAGCTACAGATCCTAGGTCATTCCAATTGACAGTCAAGCCCTCGCTAATCCGATTTTTCTGGTCATCGTTGATGGTCAAGTTGTAGATAACCGCAAGTGAGTTGGCGTCCTGTGGACTCAAGGTAGTTGTCGCGTTGTCCCGATACATTCCCGTCTCTTCCACCCAGAACTCCTCGTTGAACCTGGCCTTGAGGGCAGTAGCATTTTTCGCCCACGATGACGCCAAGTCGCCTTTGTCAAGATACGATGCCAAATCAGAGGCAGTTGTAAGGACCTAGGAAAGCCATCAGCCTACGAGAGGAAGGCCAAGTTCAGGTCAAGGCGCACACCGTAGAGAAGAGCATTGCCTTCAGCATTGTGACCGCCCCCGCCTAATCTTGCCCAGTCCCTAAGTCCAGTAACATTCATCAAACCCGACGAATCGGCCTTTCTTTCGAGAAAGGCAACAGCATGCGTGTAGTTCTCCCACACATTCTCCAACCAGTCAGTATCGCCCGAGTAGAGGTAGTAGTTGTCTGCAAAGTTGGTTAGAATCGCACAAGATGGAATGGGGCAGTGACTAACGAGTTCCTATCAAAGTCCATGCGTGGTAGGTATCCGAATCCTTCTGGCTCAGCGGAGGACCCGACTCTGGAAGTGCGCCTGTCTCTGGGTTTATGGCAGAAAACATAGTCGACAGCGCATTTCTCGTTGGTATGAGGTCGAATGTCGACACAAATTGAGCGGGTACTGCGATACCCATATCACCAGGCCATACAGCACTTCACAGATTCTGTCAATTGCGAAAGGGATGTCCCAGAAAATTAATATCATACCGGTCTCGTTTCGCACCATCGACAATGATTGGACCTGCGACCCCCAAGCTGGCATTATTATACCATGCTAAACAACCCATAAGCATCGAAGATTCTCCTCGCTGTAGTGGAACGGCGTACAACCAGCACTTGCGAAGGGTACCTGGCGACCCGTGTTCAAAGGGACAGTATTGGTCTGGATAGTATAGGCGCCAGCATACCAAACTATTATAGCATTAGTGGTTTGACTCTAACTACAAGCATGAATGCACTTGCTCTTCGTCAAGAAATCCTCATCATGGAAGTCAGGGTCAGAAGCATAGAAATAACCGGTGTAGGCGCGCAAGTCTTCGACGTGTGGCATGAAAGATATTTCGCACGATACGTTGGAGAGCTCGATGTCGGTATCTGCTTTTGAAACAATGGTCAAATATCGAAAGCCACCACGAAGCCGTTCAGCGGGCTGGGTCCAAAGGCCTTCAGATATAGGCGCGCGCACGTCCAGTATACCATCGTAGGTCATGTTTATCGCTGAGTTTGAGGAATCATCCGAGGCCAGAGGATTGACGAACATGGGAGATTCAGTGAAAGATAGAGCAAAGGAGGCGTTGTCTGCGATGATGTCGAATGTTATAGACACAAGGCCTCCGACCTAAATATCAAAGTGAGTTATAGCCTCGCTTCTTCTGCGTAGACCGAAAGACCTCCACACCATAGTCTAGCGCAACCCATGAGCCTGGTGCAAGCGTTGCGGTGCCAGCATTCTGAACGAGTTGGTCGGCTCCCTGGATCGTACCCTCCAACTTGTAAATTGCGGTGGGGTACACTGTCCTTGAGGATGGTGCAAAGTTGAACGCGTCCCATGGGCCGCTAGGCGCAAGTGCAGCTGCAGTGCTGACAGATACTAGCGCAACGTAGGATGCTCTAAGCATGATGGCTGGAGAAAATGTGCGGAGACAAGAAGGACGAGAGTGCAAGGGTTTTATAGGCTTCTGGGAAGGTGCATCACAAGATACAAGAACGTCGAAATCGTTTCCGAAATGTGACCGACATGAAGGGATATTATTGTCTGTTCTTGTCGCCAGAGATAGTCATTCGGGCGATTGAGAAGCTGGAAAGCATCTTTATGCGTTTTCGACTTCAACGGTTTGTGTGCCAGCCAATGGTGGTCGCACATTGGCAACTGCGTTTGTCCAAAGTTTGGCATGACGGGCCGTCGGGCCGACCGCGCCACACAAAATCAGTCACTTGCAATTGACTGAAGGCCATATTATTATTAGACTATCAAATTGAACCAACACTTCCAAGAATTCTGTTGACCTTCCCTAGCCAGCGAGAGCTTCAAGAGAGCATGAACAAGCGAGCAAAAGTCTGTACTGTGGCCTGGCTACACGTTTCTATTACTATCGACGTTACTATTGAGCATTTAACATAAAGTCCGTTGACTAGAGTCCTATTAGCGAAACCATCGAAAGCGCTGCATGCACTGCACATCATGACACTAAAACTCATCATCATCGAGAACCTCGACCTCACTGCTCGCATCATCAATCTCTTTCCCTTTGGAAGTCTTCATTGTGTCCTCCCTATCGTCTTCTGGGTCGGAAATCTCCTCGGCATCTTCTTCATCCTCCTCCTGGTTATCCTCCTCGTTCTCCTCATCCTCTTCCTCACTTTCACTGTCAACTCTCTTCCCTTGCTTCTTTGCCTTGGGAATAACAATCGGTGCATCCGAACTCCTCTCGAACACGAACGACACGCTCCCCCCTGGCAAGTCACGCACACTTCGCACCCCACTCGCCTGAGCCACATTATCCAGATCCAGCGCATCAAGCAAAGCAGCGCCCTTTAGCGAGCTCGGAACAGCCTGCTTCTTCTTGTCGGAATGCAGAATATCCCTTAGAACGTCGTCCCGGACATCATCGTGTCGGACGTTGAGCAAGCAGTTGATATGTTTCCACTGTCCCAGAGACGCCAGCGCTTCCTTCTTCTTCTGCATGTACTAGGGAACATCGTTACTCAAGGTCTCAGCGAAGACATGGCAACACACCTCTTTGTCACTCTTGTTCAACTTCTTTGGGTTTACTTGAGACGCGCTCATGAACCCAGATGGTCCATCACCTTCATCCTCCGACATGTCTTCGTCTTCGTCCGCCTGCTGAGATGCGCCGGGAATCCGGTCGCACGGGCACTCGATGATCTCGTGTGTGTTGCAAGCAGTATCGGGTTGAATGCGAAAGATATCTCGAAGCTGTGCCTACTGTCAGCAATACCCCTCGCGAGGCCAATGAAGCTTAGACGTACGTCTTTCCGCGTGAAGGCATCACTCTTCGAAGATTGGTTTGCCTTGGATCACAGTCAGTGTCTGTCGTTAAACACAGCCGATACCCTTACCGACATAAGCGCTGTAGAAGGTCCCAATCAGCCAAAAGGACATTCTCAGAAGAACGTTCACTCACAATCACTGAGCCCAAGCTTCGTCACTTGTCGTTGGAAAATCTTCTCTACATTGACGTGTCAACACCCTGACAACTCTGCGAAGAAATCACGAACCATCAATGGTTCCAGCCGTGAGGAAACGGTATATAAATACGGGCCGTTTCTGCCCATCACTGTACAATGTTCAGAACGTCAATGGCGGCGCAGAAAGCGAACGCACCGATGACAGCGCGCCATAGCCTGTAGATCATGGCTTGGATTCCAATCCGAGTCGAACAACACGAGGCGAGAACCACCAATCAAGTTGATACCCACGCCGCCAGCCTTCGAGCTCAGCAAGAAAATGACTACATATCCTGGTCAACATCTTGCTAGCATACGGTAGCAAGGACTCACAAGTGCTCTTCTGCGATGACTTGTTGAACAGATTGACATACTCTTGACGCTTTGCAGTTGGTGTCGATCCATCCAACCGCAGGAAGCTGTACCGCTTCGCGCGACAAAAGGCTTCTAGGATTTCAAGCGTCGACGTATAGTTCGATACTAAAACACATTTCTCTTCGGTTTTCTGGGTTGGACATTAGTGATTCCCCCTCTGTGATCAATCCACGGGCACACCTCTTTGACATGGCCAAGCAAACGCGACAATGCAACGAGCTTCCCACTCAAAGTCATGTCCTCTATTTGTGCACCCGCTGGAATAAGACGAGTAGCCGCTTGGATTGCAACGCTGCTGGCCCCAGACAGAGTCTTCCCTTCGTGTTCGGCCTTGTCTTTCATGGCCTTGAGCAGGATGGGGCTGTTGCTGACCTTGGTCAACATGTTGATGAGCGCCAGAGACTCCGCTGCCGATTGAACAAGGTCATCGAACTTGTCCATATGTAGGACCTTGTCGAAGATGGCAAGTTGAAGCTCGGTAGGAGTAATGAAGACCACATATTCGTCTAGAGAAGACTCAACATCTTGCTCGTTCAAAGAGAAGACAGGACACACGTTTGGGAGGAAGGTAGTTGCCTAAAATTGTAGCCTCGCGACGCAGGACGAAGCTCTTTGCAATGTTCAGAAGCTGAGGATATGTTAATCGCTTGGTGTAGAAAAAAGACAATATAATCAACCTCTGCCGAACGTGCCTCGCCCAATTCCGCTTCCTTTGAAGAGCATTGTGGGTCGCGACTCTTTAGAATGGGGCTTTCGTACACCTTCTTGAATGTCGCGTAGGTTTCCAGCAAACCAGGATTGCAGAAATCTGCCTATGGAAAACATCAGTAATGCCATACGCGTTCATATGCATCAGCAGTACCATAGCGTGGAACTCGCCCAAATCGTTTTGGATAGGCGTACCAGAAAGGATAACCCGACGAGGCGTCTTCAAGGCGCCGAACATCGATGTCGTCTTGTTAGACGCCGACTTGAGACGATGTCCTAAAAGGCATTAGACCAACCCAAATGCTGGGCTGTAAGCACCATGCCTTCGTCGCAAATGATAAGACCAATTGGTGGGCTGTAGAGGATTAGATTATGTGCGTACAATTGAGTGACAACTACCGTACACGCAAGATGTTAGTTTATTCCTGTGACCAATAGATGAGCCTCGCATTACAGTGTAAGAAGACCACATACATCACTGTTCTTAAACGTTCATAGCCTATAATCAGAACTTGTTGTTGCTTCCTGCGGGATTGTTAGACTCGTACATGGCAAGTATCTGGTGGTCGTACGAGTTGATGAATACGTTGACGGAGTGGTCCCCAGCTTTGTCACAGACAGTTACACCGACCCTATCACGCCCTAACCACTTCCTGAATTCTGCTTTCCAGTTCTGATAGATGGTCAGAGACGACATCTACAAGCCCGACTTACTTACATTGATAAGGGAAACAGGGCAAACAACAAGGACTTTCTGCACAGTTGGTCCACCACCGTAAGGGTTCTGCTCTATAGAAATGTCAATAAAGGAACCCATTTTGAATTCAACAAACGTACTCAGAAGAGTCCAAACGAGAATTATTGTCTGAGGATTGTTTAGCTAGTGACCGAACGCTTGAGGCATGTACTTACTTGAAGCGTCTTTCCGAGTCCCCTGCGCGTTCATAAGCGACAAGAAATGCGTCTAGAATGTCACGCACATCTCGTCGGCCAAAATACATCCTTGACCTTCGTGTTTTCGCAAGCCCATCACACATTCATACATAAACTTGATACCTGTGATACACTTGTGAGATCAAACCTATTGAGCATCGCAGAACATACCCTCGACTTGATGCGGTCGCAAAGTATGGGTGACATTTGGGTCGAGCACGACATCAATTATGGGTCGCTGCTTGGTATTGTACCGTTTGGCTTGCGCTTCGCTAGGCTGCTTCATGACCACTGCATTAGGTTCTTGAGGGTTGTGACTGTTGTACGGTTAGCGACGTATGGTTCAAGTGTGAAGTGCAATTCGACCCACAGAGCGACGACTTTCTTCTCCCGCTTTGCGTAGAAGGAAGCCGCTGGGATGCCCTTGGGTACAGGTGGATCGAATTTCTTGGGCGCTGGCGCAGGGGTTTCTTCCTTCACGCTCAGAGTCTGTATAATTTGAATCTCATCGTCGTCATCGCCATCATAATTGGGTATGTCCGAGGGTTTGACGAGCTCGACAAGGCGGACCTCCCTACTGCCAAAGTACAGTAGCGCGTCTGGGCGCGCGCCAGTCTTGAAAAGACAGGTCCCTAGCCTATCCCGTTGAGTCAGCCGAGCGCATATAGACCGCAATCAACGCACTTTTTGCCCGTGTCCGAAAGTAATGTTGCCTTCTTGTCTTCGAGGACAACGAAGGCATCACCGTCCCAAACCTCCTTGCCCTTTTTGCTGACGTTACGATAATTGACCGACCAGTGAAATTTCCCTATGTTCTCTTTGAGATCCGAGGAACTTGCTTGTGACGCCGAGAACAAGCTAACACCCTGTAACGGTACCGACTTTCGCGGCTGCGCAAGGGGAATTGAATGTCGAGGTGGTCGATATGCGGACGCGGGATTCGATGTGCGGAGTGGCGGCGCAGGGCCAGGTGATGAGTTTATCATAGGTTGGGTTCCAAAGCATCTGCCTGAATAATACTCTTCGCGCGTGGTTTCGAGCTCGATGCTGACGTCTTTGCTTCCCATGGAGAATACATCCCCCATAAGCACAGGCAGGGTAACGCTTCCTGAGCCAATACTACGGTGTGGTTAGTCATGAGAGCATATTGGTAGTGTCACGCACAATTTACTATCGGTGTCATACAGCTTTCCGCGTGTGCCCTCTACGACAAGGACACCATCTCCCTCCCAAGTCTTGTGCTTCTTCGTTTGCGGATTCCTCCTGCGCATATATGCTCAACTGTGTTCTGGATGCTGTAGACGAGCCACGCACCATTGGACGACATAATACCCCCCGGCCGGCGTCTGTCGTTTGCGGCTACCTTCTTGACTAGATTCTGCTTTGCGTTTCCCGGTCATTACAGGCATAGCGAATGATGGCATGATGGCGTGAAGTAGAAATGGATATGCAACGCGCTTTTGCCAACGCTGAACAAACAACGCGATCGAAGCGTAACTATATCACGTGGAGCACTTCACATTCGAAATCCAATTTGAGCCGGTGGTAAAGTGTGGTAGCCCTTTCAGATTGGGTTACACCCAAATATTTGTTGGCATTAGGTTAAAAAGTACATTCGTCTCCTAGTCTAAGTCTATGATGGCAAGCCTCAACAATTTAAATGCGCCTTCAAAATTCCTCATTGAGTTGATCGCTCACAACTTCCTTATCCTACAACCTCCATCTTACAGAACCTAAAGCGCCCTATGGAACTTGGAACAGTCGCCGCCCAACCATTTGAAAGTCATAGAGCCATTTCTGTCAGTGTTTCGATGCTCGCCCCAGGCCCCCAGCTATCGGTGGTGCTTTTATCCCCTTGCGTCCTCATAAGTAATGTTAGCGCGTTGGTGCCGGATCAGGGACATCCGTCCTTTTCCTCACACCACCACCGACATGCACTCGCTGGACATTCCAGTCGAAATTTGCGAGGCGATCCTTGACCATGTTCAGAGCAGCAACGAGATTGGCGGTACTGGCAGCGAGTATTTCGAGCACAACAGTGACAGGGCAATCCATGCCTGCGCCCTGGTTTGTCGCTCTTGGCTGCGCAAGAGCCGTTCCCTTGAATTTCGCACTTTTCATCTAGACGGGTCAAACCGTCGAATGCTCCTCGCCGCCCAAGAAATTCTCTCTCACCCTTCTTGCTCATTTCTCTACGACGTCCGGGACTTCAAAATAACGTATCCGCCAAGCTCAAACTTCGGTGGACACACACACGGCCTCTCATGGTTATTGAACCAGAACATCTTATCGGCCTTCCCTCGCGTGCAGAAGTTGGAATTCATCTCTTGCGACTTCACTCAATTGGACGACTGGCAGGGTTTCTGTACCCTCCCACTCTTCGGACCACACCTTACCCATCTGGTATTTGGCGCATGCTGCACAATTCGCCTCGTAGGGGATATCAGAGATATGGTCATGCGCTGCTCCAACTTGCGGACTCTTGATGTGGATGTCGAGTCCATTGAGGGCGACGAAGATAGCGCCCTGGGCCAGTTTAGCACTCTTACTACCCAACCCGCTCTGCTTCGCGTTCAGCTCACATCCATGCGCCTCGACAAGATCGACTTCACGAACGCGCGCGACGCCGCTTTCATGGTGTCCAGCCAGAAGACTACACTCCAATCCCTCTCCCTTTCGTTCAGTCTACTTCATGTTGGAATGGGTGACTTGGAGACGTGGGTACTGTGTCAATACGCCTTTGCGGATTCGCTGGAACTTGGTCCAGTACTCAAGCACCTGCATTTCGATATTCCGGTGCTGCAGCGTATCGACGATTTGCATTGGGGCCCAGGTGTGCAAATGATGACTCTGCCTACCGCGGCATTGTGTGTTGGGCTTGTTTTGGACAAGGTTCATATAGCGTCCTTGGTCTATACGATCGAGCTGCTTTTCAATGGCTGGCAGGACATTTCGATGGACAGCTTGCCGCTGGATACTTTGGACTGGGAGGCCTATGGGAGAATACTAGGTCGCCCGCGATTCCAAAGTTTGAATCAAATCATGCTGGCTTTCGAGGGTGGTGACTGGTTGGATGTAGACAAATGGAGGGCAGGCCCTGGAAAGGCTATCGAGAGGCGCCTTGGAATCAAAGCACCACTACTCACGCAACGCAGAACGTCGCTGTGCTTCTAGGATGTATATGTAACTTCAGGCAGGCATTGGTCAATTGTATTGCGGCAAAAGCTTTTCATATTGTTCTTCGACTGTAATCAGCGATGCATGCCGCTAACTGGCGATGCTTCACTGTGTTCTACTAAGCTAGCGACCTATTCATCTCGCGGCCGACGGATCGCTGGGTTCAACCGCTCCTCTTCCTCTAATTCGGCAAGAGTCCTTTCAAGTATTTCTGCCATTGTCATCGGTCGCACCCGAGGGAGTAAAGCCCGTGGGGTGCGAAATCTAATGCGCCATCGCTTATCCTCCTCGTTGTCATCCGCATCCTCGCTAACGGCCGCCTGTGTATAGAAGTCCCGTGCGCTCTTAGGAATGACAGAGACTGGCGAT
>KN880780.1:0-21215 GCA_000934385.1 Cylindrobasidium torrendii FP15055 ss-10
TTCGCAAAAACCCGTAAAGTTACATTCCACGATGCATTTTAGTGGTTCTCGGGGAGATTTCTGGGCTTAGGGCTTATATCGTTGCCTACAATGAGCAGATTGGCTCAAAATGTGTCTTGTTTCGGCTACTACTTGTCGTGCATGACTTAAAATGTAAAAAATCGCCAGAGGTCCCCTCGGGGTGTACCCAATCTAGGGGACCTCTGGCGCTTTTTCTTCCCTTCTGTTGAACTCGAATTCTAGTAGTTTTTACAGTATTAAATCGAATTTTGTCACTCTTCGTCACACATTCACGTGATGTAGTGGATTGCGTCTGACGCCTACCTTAGCTCTAATCGTACAGCTACGCAGAATATCAGAAGCCTTGATGACGAGGGAACAATCCTCCAGGTGCAATCCTCCTGCAATACGAGCAACTTGTAATACTTGCAGTAAAGTATGTACTATATAGCATCAGTAAAACGGCAAGCGTGTAAATTACGCATTTACAGGGAATTTACACTGTTATAGAACGCGTAACAAATACGCATGTTCCTGTAAGTGATTATACGTGTGTGTAATTTTTACACGCTAATTTACCTGGATTTACGCAGAGAATACACAACATTTATAGGTATTTTTTACGCGGAAATACAAGCATTTTTATGGCCATTTACAGCGGACTGATTATGCACACACCAAAAATCTGCATCGTTAAAAGGCTGAATTTGCACACGATAACAAACTACAGACGTTCCCACAATTCTTGCCTTCGGCACGATCACCGCTTTTGTAAATTGTAAATACGATTTAATCCGATCAATTCAAGATAATTCAATCTTTCATCTCTACGGCCGCGTCGACTGCATCCAACGGCTCAGACATATATTTCGGACATATGGTGTTTGTCAAACACTCTTCTGAGGTCAAGTGGCTGTCGCTACGTGCCGCTGACGGCGGGATGGACATTAATGAGCTTGAACAGCTCTATGCTACATATGTCCAGAGGATAGGTATAGTAGATAATGTGCTATACCCTGTACCAAATCGTAGGCCGCCTCGGTCATACACGCACGGACCACCGCATATGCACTGGAATCATCAGGGAGGCGATCTTCAGCAATGGAGAGGTGAAAAGGTAGTGCTAGGCGCGCGACAGCCAGCGTTGGAATATTGGCCGCGGCGTCGGGTGGATGAGATAGCCCATCAAATACGAGGCAATTCGTTGGATTGGGGGATGGGTTTACCTTGCAACAACAGCGACGCGAGCGACGAGCGTTCCCACGCTTGTCGGGGATGTCATACGGCGCCCTTTCATTCAAGTTTCAATTTGAGTATCAGGTCGCTAATGACCCACGTCAGCCACGATATGCGCTGCAGCTGGACACGCACCTGGTTCTCTCCCTGTCCAATGACCCTTGGCCATTCTCCAGACTTTGAATTTTGAGGCTCGTCCGCCATCCGCCATGTGCGCATCCAGAGGGAAGCTAGCGGTCCTATAATATCGGATGCGTCGCGCCTGTACTGCACAACGACAAGCTGTCAACCAGATGGTCGTCGAAAGAAGAGAAGGCTTGGAGAAGGGCAACGGCTCCCATCACAACAGCCCAAATGATCGGCCCGGTACCCAAATGGCAAACAAGTGCATACTTGATGAGTGAAATGCCGGTTGTTAAGTGCGACAGTCGACTGTCTCTTCTCTGTGCCATGATCAACAAAGGCGTGCGCGACGGAGGACTATACTATGCATCGCGGCGTTACTCACCTCACGCGGCATCCGTTTTTTTACTTACGACCTCTATCCGCTAAGTTTCTACTAAGTGCTTTCACTGTGATTCTACTCCTGGTGAAGCCAAGGTTTATGCACTTATATACAAGTTATATCGATACACCTGGAGTACACCATATGCCTCAAAATTCGATATTTTTAATTACAACATTTACACTGGTATTACATCTCTACATGGTTTACGCGCCCCGTAATTTTGCAAGCGTGTGTATCTCTGTAAATTTTACACGATTTTATGCAGATACACGAACTTATGGATGCTTTACACGAAATACGCGTTTGCCATTTTACTGATGCTACACAAATTACGAACAACAGAACGAATAAACAAACAAACCCATAGTGCATAGTAAAACATAATGTACCCAACCCAGCATAAAAAACATGGAAGAGCCAGCTCAATCCCTCGGTGTACTCGCGGGAGTCAAGTCGCTCGTGAACACATAATCGTCGTCCGTCCGCTGGCGCTTCACAGGCGCATACTCCTGCTTCACCTTATCCTGAACCGGCGCCAGCCCCCTCTTCTTCCTCTTCTCAGTCAAGAACGTTTCAAACGAATGAAGATCTGCCTCTGCCTCCAAAGCGCGTTGTTGCGCCTCTTGCCGTTCAGTGCGCGTCATGTCCAGAACGCGACGCTGCGCCGCAAGGCTCTCCTTGGCCTCTTTGAGCTCCTTCGCCAGCCTGTCACGCCCCGCACGCTCGACCTCAACCTCAGCTTGAACAGTCGCAAGCCGCTTCTCAAACATCGCCCGCTCACTGTCTCTCTCTCCTTCCAGTTTCTCCTTCTCCTTCCGAACCGCCATCACCCGTTGCTCAGCAAGCAACCGTGCTCGGTCAGAATTATTCTTCTCTGACCGAAGCAGCTCCAGTTCCGCCTCGCGCCTCTGCTGTTCCGACACCATCTCCCGCTCAAGCTTCTCCTTTTCTTGTTGAATCGATGTCGCTTGCAAGAGCGCCGCCTTCTTCTCCTCCAGCGCCTCATCCTTCTCTTTCGCCAATATCGCCTTCTCCTCCCTCAACTGGTTCCTCTCGTTCGCCGATTTCTTCCAACCGTAATTGCTCTCTTTCAGCTCCACCTCCTGCCGCTTGCTAGCCGCTTCGCGATCCGCCGCTTGTAGCTTGAGAGCTCCCAGTTCCGCTTCCAGCTTTGCCAGTTTTTCTTGTAGGGTACGATTCTCGACATAGACCTGCTGGAAATTGCTGATTGCATTCTGTAGTACACCCAGATCGGGCGGAGGACAATTAGGAACACAAGGAGAGGTCGGACTCGTCACCATATCGCTACTCGATGATGACTCTGTGAAGGGGGAGGTTGGACTAGCTGGTGTCGCAGCGCGCGCAGACCTAAGCAGCTTCGATGGACCCGCTTGTGGTTCGACGCATGTATTCTGAGGTTTCGCCTTGGACCGTGCGAGTGGTTGTGCAGCTGCTACAACCGGGCTCGAGGGTACAGAAGATAGAGGAGTAGAAGGTACGGATGGGGGCTGCTCTCGTGCAGGCGTGGTGGGGACGATCGACTTCTTGGGAGCTGGGCCCAGCGGCCGAACAGGCGGCGGCGTATTTGGATGTGGCCAGCCTTGTGGTATATTCCTGAGTGGGGCAGGAGTTGTGGTGGGTAGGGGATGTGTGGGTGCCACCGGAGCAGTAACCGGTCGGATAGTGGTTGATGGACTGAGACCGCTTGTAATAGGCAGCGTCGCTCGAGGTGCATTGGGAGGTACCGCTGCAGGCCGACTCTGGTTCAACCTGGGATCGCGCGTTATATCGCGAGAGGGTGCTGCAGGAGCGGGTGGTTCAAGGAGGACGGGGGCGAGGACGGGGGCGAGGACGGGGGCGAGATCTGTTGGGAATGGCGCCGTGTTGTAGCCGGAAACTAATGGTTGCCCTTGCCGGGCGGCGTCGTACACAAACTTGCACTCATTGATGGCTCTCTGGATTTCTATGAGCACCCTGAAATGGTAGAAACATGTGAACGCACAGTGCGGTAAGATTGCGCTTCTTTCCGCCGCTGTTCGTCGTACTTGCGCTTTACAGATTGTGAGCCGTTGAGGATGGAAGGGGGGTTTGGGGGCGTACGTAAATATCCTCTTTGCCTGCACTTTGCGCTATCCATCGCCTGACCCTCAGTTCCTCGCACGACTCGTCCAAACCGGAAAGCACACAAGTCTCACCACCGGCGACAGCATAAGATGAGAGTGGCCAGTGGGTGCAGCTCGCCATGTCATCTGTGATCGTTCGGACACTGCAGGGGGTTAATGAACAATACACAGTAGGCGGGAGGAAAGCAACGCACGAATACGATGCCAGAGGGGGATACTTGGGGTCGACGTCCATGGAGTTAGGGTCTTTACTGCCGCTACCTATAGGGTGTACTGGTTGTACATTCAGCTACAGTGTGCCACTGGCACTTGATACGACTCACCTTGTTCTGTGCGCGGGTTTCCCGTCGATTTGCCATTCTGCTTGCCATGAAAGAACGAACAGTTCGGTGTCTTGCATCCACGGGGCGAGTTGAAGTGCTTGCAGGGGATATTTGATCTGGTATCTGGGTAGTGTCGCTGTAGGCCAAGCGTTAGAACAGATTAAACTGCGAGATGATTAGCTGAAACTCACCATGCTGGTCAAAGAGATCGTTAAATGAGGCGATCCACGTGCTCTGGACGCCGATCCGGTGTCGGGTCGATCTTGATGCATTGATGGTCGGCGCAACGACTGCCAACGAGGAGCGAGGGCTGATGCATATGGATGGCACGCTGATGGTAAAAGGGCGATGGTTTGGGTTATTTAGTGGATAAATCCGCTTTGTAGGGCTGTGTACGAAGCGAGGGCTCAGTGCACGAGGCAGGCCATCATCCTGGGAATCCGGGGATAAAACCAGGGCCAGTAAGAGGAGCCAGGAAATGCGGGCCAGAGCAAACGAAAAATAAAAGGATCCGTGGTGGTGTCGTCCATGCTGGTCGTGGGTGAGTGCCGCTGAGATGTGACCGGCATTCGCAAAGCCTGCGTCAGCAAACAGAATCCGTATCTGATCGCATGGCATCCACGTGCGCCCACAAGTAACGATGAAGGCTTTATAGCCTGGGGTTTGCGTACCATGGTGTACGAGTGCTCCATTAGTTGACTTGACCATTAGCCACGCTCGGTTGACTCCGCTATTTCTATATGCCCACAGACCTAAACCAATTGTCGAGTCTGCGCAACATCTCAATCCCTGACGCTTCTAGCAAGTACATCCTTATCGACGAGGGTATCCAAGCTACAACTTCCCTGCAAGTATTATCCCATATTGCGCCTCTCATCCTTCCGTACGCTGCCCCATGTACCGCTCCAGTGGTGTTGGCCCGTTCGACTCGGGCCAAAGCCCTGCCTCACGAGGACCAAGGCCGGAAGGCGATTGCCGCACTGACCTCAAATAGAAGAGGTCCCTACTTTTTTCTTCCTATCTTTCCCTTCCCTCCTCATCATGAGAACGCCCACGAAAGCCGTCATCTCTCTCGTCGGCGCAGGAGCCATGGGCGCAGCCCTTGCCGCACGCATGCATCAAAACGGCGCTGGCACAATCCTCAGCCCGCTCGAGGGACGTTCAGAGGAAACCATCCAGCGTGCCGCTGCATGTGGCATAGTCTCTGCCTCATACGCCGACATTGTCAAAACAGCGACCCACATCCTCAGTGTCGTGCCACCGGGCGAGGCGCTCGCAGTCGCACGCACCATCGCTTCCGCCTACCAGCAGCAAAACACTCGTCGAGCTCTGATTTTCGTCGACTGTAACGCCGTCAACACAGAAAGCGTTCGAGAAATCAGCGCCGTGTTCTCTGGAACCAACGTCCGGTTCGTGGATGGCAGTATTATTGGGCTCCCGCCCAGCGAGACATACAATCCCGGGATCTTCTTCGCACCCAGCCCAGATGCAGATATGCACTGGTTCGAGGAATTCGTCGGCACACTGAAGGGTTATGGGTTGAATGTGTTCGCTATGGAGGGCGAAGGCGTCAGTGTAGGTGACGCGAGCGCACTAAAGATGGCGCATTCGGTCAGCACAAACTCTCTTCTCGTGGGAATCTAACTAACACGTACGGCAGGCAATCGTCAAAGGGACCCTTGGTTTAATGACCTCGGCCGTTCTTGGTATGTCCCCACCTCGAGGTCTCAACAACTTCACTAATCTACACCAAAGCTGCCAATGCCTCGTCACCCGCCACCGCTCGAGGCCTCATCCATGCACTCGAAATATCGCAACCGCGATTCGTCGACTTATCTGATGAGCTCCTCGCCGAGATGATCCCAAAGGCTTACCGCTTTGTCAAGGAGATGAAGGAGGTCGGCGGGTTCATCAGCGCTGCTGGGCATTCCGACGAAGGGAGGATTTTCGAGGAGATAAGTGAGCTTTTCGGAGGCATAGCCAGATCACACGAAGCCCACAAAAGGGACCCACGGAGCGCAGAGGCAGGGGACGTTGCGAGTATCCTGGATTTTGCACAAGAGTCATCTCAAACCGTTGCGGCACGGGCTTCTAAGTAGAGTCTTGCTTTACAAATGAATTACCATACAATGTTGTTTTATTATCGAGCCCTCACTAGAATCTACTCGGACTCTCTCACGGAATCGCAGTCCTGTGAAAAATACTCACGATTCCTCAGAGTCGACTACAAATTTTGTGCAAGAAATTGGTCAGTAGCGACTTGAATTCGGCACTCATGTGTTTGCAGAAGGCATGTATGAGAAAGAAGGCCAAAGAGTGCTGCCATCAACTGTTCGCTGTTGAAATGATGGTATTATGTAACCCAAGATCGACGCCGGACCGTCCTGGGACCGTCATGTTCGTCTCTCAATTTGATTTTCGTGCTCAGCGTCAGCGCTTGGCGCCTGAGCTTGAGAGTCGACTCTCATGGACCTTTTGCTTATGACAAACGGGTAGACACTTGCTACAACACAACAAACAACATTTGTCATGCTTTCGCCGCGGCGCGCTCGGCCGACACGCCGGGATTCCAACGCTATGGCCCATGATTTTGACTCATGGTATTCCGCATTTCTCTTTCCTACCACCACTTCCACCAACATGTCGATAGGCAACGTCTCTAGAGCAGTCATCTCTGTCATCGGAGCCGGCAACATGGGCTCTGCGATTGCGGCGCGGATGCACCGTGACGGCGCAGGCGAGATTCTCAGCCCTCTGGAAGGGCGCTCGAACAACACACTAGCTCGCGCTAAGGAATGTGGAATGATCCCATCACCGTACGCTACTATTGCGAAATCCGCCACTCATATCCTCAGCGTCGTCCCACCTGCAGAAGCCCTCGCTGTGGCCCAGGCTGTGGCCTCTGCATACCGCGAATTGGGAACCGATAGGCCAATGGTTTTTGCGGACTGTAATGCTATGAACTCGGCGAGTGTACGCGAAATCAAGACCGTGTTTGATGGCACGAACGTCAAGTTCATCGACGGGAGCATCATTGGACTTCCGCCGAGCGAAGACTACAATCCAGGCATCTTCGTCTGTGCGGATCCTGAAGACGACCTGCAATGGTTCAAAGAGTTCGTGGACACGACAAAAGGGTACGGCCTCAACATCTTCCCAATGGAGGGCGCAAGCCTAGGGGACGCCAGTTCATTAAAAATGGCCCATTCAGTAAGCTGTCTTGGTATGCCGCAGTCGGCGCCATTGTGCTTACAAACATGATCTAGTCCATTGTGAAAGGCACTCTGGGTCTCATGACCAGCGCTATTCTCGGTGAGCTCGGCCGTCTTCTGCGTGGGTCCTCAATATCTGATCAGCGTAGCTGCGAACGCGTCCTCCCCCGCGACAGCCAGAGGTCTTGTACACGCTCTCGAAATCTCGCAGCCTCGGATGGTGGATCTCTCGGACCATATTCTGTCGAAGATGCCCGCGAAGGCATATCGGTTCGTGAAAGAGATGGAGGAAGTTGGTGGATTCATCGGTAGGGGCGAGGAAAGCAAAATATTCAAGGAGTTGGAGGTAGTCTTTGGGGGCATAGCTAAGTCCTTGGAAGCCCACAAGGTTAACCCCTCCAGTGCGGAGGCTAAAGATGTTGCGGACGTTATTGCCTTTTGTGAGGAATCGCGTCGCACCATTCAAGCTAGAGATCGGAAAAACTGAATGCTGTCGATGTGCTCTGAAGAGTAGTACTTATAGATAACTAGACTTGTGGGCCTCGAACCGCAAATTAACTTATGTCACTTCGTGCAACGTTGTCGCCTGCTCCCTGTACACCATCTGCCACATCGACACTGAGAAGGTCGCGTCGTCCGCGGGCACTTCCCTGCGTACGATGATAGCCACGCCCATTCCAATGCAGCCAGCCGTACAAGGCATCGTCGAGGGCCAGGAAACAGAGAGTTGAATTTATTCCCGGGTTCTTCTGTCTGCACAGTATCAGTACGCGTTAGTTTTTGAACACGCACAGCTTTGAATTCAGTAACTCTTTTCTCGCCTACGGCACTCCTACGTACTGTCCCCTATACCACGATCATGGCCGACAACGACTCGGAGCATCTTGGGCAACTCCTCGACTCGTACCCAGCTGCTATTACAGATTTCTTTGGCTCTGGGGGTTTCTGCATTTACAAGACCGGTCCAGCATGGCCAGTTGCTCCTCCTAATGCTCAGAAGCTGATCCGTGCCGCCCGACCATACAACAATCCAGAGAAGGCGCCAATCTGGACTCAGGTTCTTAAGAGTATTGCTGCATTCCTTGACTCGCTTGAGGTCGAGGTGCAGTTAACTGCGATTGATCCTCTTGCTTACGCCAATGTCGGTGAGGCGAAATTGTTTTGCAACTTTGTCGTCGTTATCAGCGTAAATCCACACACGCTCGCCTATCAAGATGCTGTGGCTGCCGCTCCTGGCGTCCTTGCTATACTCGAGGTGAGTTTCGGAACTGTGAAGGGGATACTGATTCTCACTCACACTTCAGAATGCCGGCTTCTATGATGCTCAAGTCGCTTTCGTCGAGGCTTTGTATCGCCGTCGTCAGGTCAAATTCATGGGATTCAACCCGAACTTTGAGTTGGAGGGCATTGCCAATCTTCGCAAGCCATTTACCCCTTCTCTTGGTGTCTCCATCGCTCTCCACGACAAGCCTCATTACGAAGGCACCGGTAGCGTCTTCGTCCGTCTCAGCTCAGACCCTTCCGACAAACGCATCTTCCTTTTGACCTGCGCTCATGTCGCCCATCCTCCCCCCGAGTTCGAGAATCGGGTTTATTCCCGTAAGAATCCCAGCCAACCTCGCGAAAATGTCATTCTTCTCGGCGACAAGACGTATAAGGAATCTGTCGACGACATTATGAAGATGATTGGGGAGGAGACGATGTCGATCAGCACTTGGGAGGCGTCCCTTGGTAGGCTCCCTGCACAGGCGGACGACGAACCCGCTGGTCTGACAGGCCGACGCCAGGAGCTCACCAATCTCATCGCCATAGCCAAGATGAAGATCACGGCGGCGGACGAGCTGCATACCGCCGTAACAAAGTACTACACCTTCCCCGACTGCCGAAACCTCGGGTTCGTCTTTTACTGCGCAGAGATTGGCGTGGGAAAAGACGGCTACATGTATGATTGGGCTTTGATTGAGCTCGATGTTGATAAGCTGGAGGCGGGGAGTTTCCTGGGAAACAAACTCTATGTCGGTGCGTCGCTGTTTTCTTTCCCTCTGGTTCTCCCTGCCAACGCGGTTTCACCTACAGGCGGAAACAAGACCGAACTAGACTGGGAAAACTACATGTTCCCCCAACTCCACGACCACCATGACTTTCACGTCCCCGAGGACCTTCTTCTTCAGCTCAAAGACTACGTTCGCGAGAGCGAGTTTCGTGATCCCCAGAACCACGACATTTACGACCAGAAGACACTCCTGGCCGTCAAAAATGGTCGCACATCTGGCACAACCTATGGACGCGTCAACGGTTTAGAGTCACTTACTCGCGAGTACCACAATGATGGCCTCAAGGTCGACGCCTTCGAGATCATCGTGCTTGGATACGACACCAAGAGAGGCAAGAATATGCGATTCTCTGAGGCGGGCGATTCTGGTGCCATGGTTGTCGACAGGCTTGGTCGTCTCATTGGGCAGCTCACGGGCGGTGGAGGCCCTACCGACGCCACGGACAAGTCTTACATCACGCCGTACTTCAAGCTCAAGTTGCAAATTGAGGCGGTGTTCAAGGAGTTCCACCTCCTTCCCCCGCGGCACGGCGTGTGATTCGCAATGTTGATAAAAGCTCTTGGAGTCACAAATTTCAACATTTATTTTTGTGCTTAGATTACGACTAGCAGATACGCACTTGAATTCATCCACACTTTCAAAGAAACTCACACCGACGATTATAAGCAACGCAAAAACAATTTCTACAATTACAGTCCTTCCTTCCTGCTTCTCCTAATATACAAGCACATATATCTATCAAAAAGGTTCTTTAAATAATCGCCTTCCTTGCCGCCCTCTTTCCTTTCTTCCCGCGCATCGGCCTCGGCGACGGAGGCGCAACATCAACGAGCAGATCATTGTGCGACTCGTAATCCGCGACTGGGACCTCGTACTCCGCCACTGACGCATCGTACGCAGGCGAATGCATATCGGAAAACTGACGCTCAACACGCTTCCTATCCTCCCTCGCAACCTCTGCCCTCCTCATCTCCTCCTGCACGCGACGATCCATGGCACGTCGGTCTATCTCCTCCTGCTCTTCATCCATCAACCCCACGGCCGAGATATCGTCGTAAACCTCCATATCCTCAACCGCCTTCTTGTCCTCGATACCCCATCCATCCATCCAAACATCATCCGAAACTGGCTCACCGCCCAACGCCTGCTCGTCACCGACATCATTACCAAACAGACTGGTCGCAGGCGTAGATGTGGAGGTGCCGGTATCGTCGCTACCGCCATGTCCACCCGACGCATCTTGCGCACCCAAAAAGTCGTCATCGTCCTCGTCGAACTCCAGCGGCACGCTCATACTCATACCCGAAGGCTCATGATGCGACGTCCTCGACGTCCTCCTCTTACCCATCTCCCTCTTCAGCCTGCCTAAGCCTTCGCTGACGCCCCGAATGGGAATCGACGCCATCCTCGCATGTCCACTACGTCCGTGGCCGTTCGGCAGCATTGGCAAGACAGTACCAACACGCGCACGGTCAGGGAATGCGTCGGCCTGCATGAGTGCACTAGCCAGTGGCTCATCAAACCGCCTCGACACAGGCGAACCTTCCACAAATCGCTCCCCTGCACCCGTGCCCGCCCCACTAACCTGCACCTCCTTCCTCACCTCAATCTTCGCGCCCACAACGTCAAACCTATACCGCCGAATAAGGGCATGGTAGTCCTCGCCGAGGGTATGGAATGAGAACTGGTGCGACAGATAAATCGACCTCGGAATGAGCTTCAGACTCTTCGACCCAGTCTGCAACTCTGCTCGGCTGAGGAAACTGCCATCGTCGCCAGCCTTGTATTCCGGCGCAGCCTCCGCAGACTTCATCACAGCAGGCCAATCGCGGCGGCGACGCAAGTCCCAGGTCGCGACCACCGTATCCTTGACTGCAACAAGTTCTCCGTCCAATTTGTCTTCGATGGTCAGCGCTGCCAGATCCGGAGAAAGACTGCTGCTCGAGATACGCCGTGAGCGGTCGCGAGGGGACGTGCTGCTTCGCCCACCAATGCCCAGACCCATGGGCAACGACACACTGGTCATGCCCGGGATGCTGATACCCTCACGGTTTCCGCCTCTCTGGTTGACATTCAGAACCCATCTCCGGAGCTGCAACATGCCATCCATGGGATCAAATACAACCATGTCCTGGAAGTTCTTGATCGTCTGGTGGCTTGACGTCCGTGTAAAATTCGGCGAGCCAGGTGAACTGGGAGATGAGGAGGGGACGGCCATTAACGATGTCGGAGGAGAGTTCGCAGGTAGGAGTGACGTCGGTAATGTCTGAGGAAGGGTATCCAAAAACCGGAATGTCTGGGGCACAGGAGGTGGTCCATTCGGGTTCTGATGTTGCTGTTGCTGCTGGCTAGTGGGCCGCAGGCGGATAATCGGGGACACCTCCACGGATGGGGGCTGCTGTAGCAATGTCAGAGAGAGCTATGGCCAACGTGAAGACACTCACCATTTCAGGGGAATTGACGACATGACCGGCAATATGGCTTTCTAGGTCGGGCGGGCCACCGTACGGATTGACTGCAAACACATGAATGGTCTTCTTGCGGCTGCTGATGGCGATCCAGCGCCCGTCGCTCGACCATTGAACACTTTCGACGATAGCGGAAGTGCGTCCACGACGCAGGTCGTAGACATGCAGCGGGGTATTGTCCTTTGGGGAGCTGGCACCAAAGGGTGCTGGACGGAGTCGGTGGACCTTTGCAATTTGACCATCTTTGGTGGCGGAGAGCAATGAAGTGCCGTCTGGAGAGAACACGAGGGTGGTCAACTGCGCCTGGTCCGATGCCATGAAGCACGAAACGGGCACGGTTGATCGCAAGTCGATTACCGTGATGTAATACCCCCGCTCGCTGGGCGTGTGCTGTTCCACGGATGAGCCGTCGTCTGCGCTTGGACCAGCAGGCGCACTGCGTGAGAAGAAGCGCGAACCGGTTTGGGACGGCGTTGGTTCGCCAGCGAGGTGGTTCACGGCGGCAGTGAACGCCAGACCGCCGAGAGTGCGCATTCCGCTTATCATCGTCCGTGCAGTCGTAGCAATGGGCTTAGTAGTCGCAGCGCTTGGGAGAGCCGCTATTTGCGGCGGGGGCACGGAGGCATAGGCCAGCAGGCGGCCGGATATAGCGTAGACGGGGGTGGGAGGGGCGGCCCCGTCTGCAAAGGGTACTAGGGCGGACGTAGAGACAGTGTGAATGTGTTCGAAGGTATTTGCGTCCAGAACTTCCAATGAAGGGGGCTGGATAGTTGACTGAGGGGTTGGTTAGCGCCAAAGAAATATGACTCGACACGACACGCACAATTACAATGTATTGTTCAGTTGCAGATATGGTATATGCTTGAGTTGAGAGTTGAATAGTCTTGATGATTTCATGCGAGAGAAGTGAATATACTGAGAGCGTCGGCTCGACCGAGGAGACTATGCCCAAGGCGCTATGGCGGGGCAGGATGGCTGCAAAGCTCGCGGCGTCCGGTGCGTCGGGGAGATTGAGCATTTCCGTGACTGAGCCCAAGTTGGCGCAGTCCCACACTTGGAGACCAGTCGAATATCCTAGGATAAGAAGGAGGCGTCCGTGCAGCGTGTCCCAGCGCGCCCAACGTATCGAGTCAGCGCCCGTCATGCTCCTGTTTATGGCCTGTGCCAGTCCAGATGGCAGCCCGTCGTCAAAGACTGTGGACGGCGTCTGTGAGGTAGAGGTCACCACCGAACGCGATACGGTTGGTGGCAGCGGGGCGGAGGCTGGGATGGGGATGCTGGAAGGGACGTAGGTCCTAACGGTACGCGAGAACGACTCCAGCATCGTCGGCTCGCGCGTGAACACGGGCGAGCGCGTATGGCCGTCCTGGGATTCCACTGTCGTCGGCTGGGTCGGCCGCTCTTCATAAGATACATTGGGGTTTCGATAAATAGCGTTCTTCGAGCGTCCGGTTCGATTATTGGGCTTTAGGGACATTAAGGTGTATAGAAAGCAAGTTGTAGAAGCAGTAACAGTGGGCCTTGCAAGTCAATGAAAGGCCGAATTCGTGGGTGAGACTCGTCGATGATGGTGGTGAGTCTACAAGAAAGGCATTATCTCGATGCTTGCCATAAGCAGCCAACACGTGATCATGGGGTATCTCCGCTTCAAGGCCCTTGGTCGGCAGGCAACGGATTCAGCCCTTCTGATATCATACAAGAATTGGCCTGGAATTGGCTGCCCGCAACTGGCTGGCCAATGCTTGACCCCTTTCATCCCGCCACAAATCAGCCCGATTACAGCTGGACTTTGCTTCTATCCTCTCATCTCGTCCATGTTTGTTAAACCTCCTTTTGCCCGGCCCCAGTCTGTCCAAATCAGGGTCCCTCTCATTATGAACCCAAGCGCTAAGGGCAACTAGGTGCCACTACTAACAAGAGCACCCTGTAACACCGCTCTCTCCTTTGGTGCTAAGATTATGCTCTCAAACTGGTGACGCTACGAAAGACGCACAGACCTACTACTCCGCTGTTGCGTCGAATCCCGAAGCATAACTCCGGAGGGTCATCGTGGTCGGCACCTCACATACGCACGTTCACCCCAGATTCGCTGTCTTGCGCTGTGTCCGGCACTCGAGGGAGAAGAACTCCACCTTGGGAAACGTGCTTTACTTGTGGCCGTGCCCTGCTTTGCTGGCCATAACCACTCTCGGATCACTGTCGAAGTATCTGCTGACGGTCTCACCCAAGAGCCGTCCATCGCAGGTCAGAGAATGGAGTCACCAATACACCAGTAGGTGGTCGGTGCATGTAGAGTCAACACGAGTCTCACTGCTCTGGTGATGGTTCTCGTCCGATCCCGAGAACCCAGCACGTTGTGAACACGCCCTTCAATATGTTCCTTGCATCATACGAACCTCGGAAATATCTCTGGTACTATGTTGTCCTGATGTTGTCTATCTCCAACAAACGCACATTCAAGTTAATTAATGTGCTGGATAAACTAATACTTTTCGACAGCAAATGGGTGACGACGTCGCAACTCTGGCGTTATCTTGGAATTCTTCGTAACTGGATGGCTCGCAAAGTACGCTAGAAGACGCGATACGATCTCTATCTGCATGTGGTCGAGGGGATAAGCGATAGCTTTATCGTCAAGTTTTGCTCTAACCTACTACACAGCAATCTTGATCACAATCTCACTGTTAGTGTAGTCCATCAGCAGTGAGTGCTGCCGTAATACCAACGATGTCATCCAGGACGGATGACGAATTCCTGGAGGCCGTTATTGGGCGTGTACTTCGATATTTCATGAGACGAAACAACGGGAATGTTGTGATGGTAAGGGCAATGGACGGAGTGTCAACGGCGAACCACTGCCAGTCAGTAGTAAGCACACAAAGGCCTTTGTAAACGCATCGCCTTGGATCCTTGCTTTCCCAAAAGTCTCAAGAATTACAATGGAAACGAATCCATGCATCTTCGACGCTCTTTGCATTAGAGGCCGACGGAGCTCTTGACGTTGATGAAGATGAAGTCACAATGAATGGTCTCGTGGACGCTCAGAATATTATCAGGCATCCTGAACTTACGTTTCCTGCATTCATTCATTGATACTCTGTCACTGTGGTGTCTCACGGACGACGAAGTGGCAGCGCTCCCTTAACGGGCAAAGTGGTTCGGCTGAATGAGAGCTTACCTAATCGATCGCAATCCATCATTCATTGTATGACGTTGTTATGCCCTTTTGGCTCCCACAAGGTGCGCTGCAATGCACACTTTCACTGTCACTTAGAGGTTGAAAACGTTGAACGTTGACAAGCATCAGGAACTTGTACTCTGCGTAATTCCGCCAGGGATTCAATGCTTGTACCCATGCACACGAGCGGCGAGCCAGCAATGTTCTTCCCGAAACTATGCGTCTCTGCTGAAATATAACGCGCAACGGATTGAACACACAGTATACAAGTTTTCTATCTACTTTCTCTTGAATAAATAATGTCCAACGCCCCATTCTTCTCCGCCATTGAAATTGAAGAGCTCTGAACACGCCATGTAGAAAACGCGGAACCTCGAGGGGAGTCAGTCAAAAAGAGACGATGGAAGATGCTTAGGCTTACCTGTAGAATGCCTTGGTCGCCTCCACAGGGTCTGTTCCCTTACTCTTCGCATCTTCGTGTAATTCCTTCAGACCCTCTGCACGTCGTCAGATGCAAGCACGCGATGAGAGTGAGGAGACATGCCTTTTGCATTCTTGTCTTGAACTTTGAGCCAATCCTCGAGCGTGCGTGAATAGTGGGTGCCGGGCAAATACCAAGTGCGAACGGCGGTCAGTTCGGACTGAAAGTATAGCTTTCGACGGGTCGTCAGCATCAATGGCCAGACCCTGCAAGATTTGGCTTACCAGGAGATCATGGGAGGGCATCGTCCCGCCGGAAAAGAAGTTCTTGGCCATCCAGCCGTCGCCCTCTTCGAAATGGTATGGCTTATCCTTATGACAAAAGATATGCACAAACAACAGAGCGTCCTCTGGAGTCTCATTTGTTGTCGGGCGAAGCCAGGTAGCAACTTTGTTTAACAGGCTCTCGTAGTTCTTCATGTGCTCGAACATTTCGATGGAGAGAATGCGGTCGAAATCTGGCGCGCTGCCAAAGTCGAAGGTGTTTACATCCGCAGTGATGATCTCAACGTTGGAGAGGCCGCGAGATTTTGCCGTCGATTCGATGTATGTCTTTTGCGTTGTGCTGTTGGATAAACCGATAATTTTCGAATTAGGGTATTTCGCAGCGAGATAGAGCGTGAGACTGCCCCAGCCTTGAATGTGGTTAGACGTGGAAAGAACAGACAAATGAAGTTGCACTGACCACATCCCAAGTCCATTACCTTGAGTCCATCGCGTAAAGATGCCTTCTTGCAGTAAGACTCGAACATGAGGACCTCCGCCTCCGCTAGTGTTTCCTTGCCAGTGGGATACAGACATGAAGAGTACTTGGCACATGGCCCCAAGGTAGACAACATGAACTTTGTAGAAACCTGCAGCGCGTCGGGAAGGTTGTTGGTTCTCAGATAGTGGGCAACGAACCTCGTAATGTTGTTCGTTGGCCTTCTCGGGGACGTCGGCAATGGTTGTTCGCGACCGGACGTCCTCGATGAAGCGCATCTTGGCTTCATGGTTCTTCTCAAGAGAGCCGTGCTCAATTTCACGTAAACGCTGTCTAAGCAGAGCACGAATGGTGCGCCTTATGAGCCAGTCGGGAACATAGCCCTGTGAACCATTAGTTCGAAATGATTAACCACCAACGCTACAGAATAGGGCACACCTTGTCGAGGAGGTCATATCCAACTTCAAGGACGGAGTCAGGAATGTTCATGGTCGTGGTACAGAATCAAGAAGCCTAAAGTTGTCGGTAGAGGCGCTTATACGCGTCGAGAAATTGGATGACATCACGATGGCAGGCGACCATCAGAAGAATTGGACCGCCGTCGACAGCGACGCAGGGGCGAACGGTCCGACAGGCTGGGAAAGGCTGTAAACCGAATGAATTTAGCTTTTATGTGGAAGGGTTGCCTACATGATGTTTGGCAATCAGAGAGCTGGGGGAATGTTGTTACTGTTAAACACAGTGTAAACTGTGAATTTGCTAGCCGACCTCAGGTACAAGATGACCGACCAGCACAAAGTGGATTGAACGCATTGAACGCGTTCTGCTTCGGCGCGATCGGGCGCCACACTCTGACGTCAATGCTTTAGTACCTCTCATTGTCACCAGTGACCACGACCTGTACGAATATCGACGCTGTCCATGTCGGCGACTGCGCTCTCAGCGCTTGGACGACTTACACGATGCAGCCGCGGCTCTGTCCATGCCAACTCTGACCGGTACTCAATAATACGGAGCTTTTTTATGCAAGGAGCACCGCACCGTTCACCGACGAGACTGGCACGTCCAAGCGTGCCCCACCAATTTTTTGCGGCCCGAAACTTGCATTGGACAGCTCCTGTCAACAAGAAGCCGCGTTACCGCTTCCCTGAACGCTCCGCGGCCAGCTCGCACGCCAAAGTCCAGGAAAATGCAAAGGAGGAGGATCTCATCAAGCCATCGGAGGAGCCATCTGCCCAACCTGAAGTTGTACTTTCTGAAGAAAGAAAACCCCCAGATGCAGCAGAGGCACCCACACCGCCTCCTGCACCTCCAGAAGAGCCGCCCAAGTTGATGGCTTACAATGCCGACCAGTACTCAGACTTCTTCCGAAAACTGGCCAGTTCATTGCCCCATGTCCAACGTCCTACGAAGGACGACTTTCTCAACGTCGCGTCTGGGTTCTGGGAACGCGCCAAGATTCGCTTCAAGTGGTTCACTATACGCTCGTTCCGCAAGTTCAATTCGGACGACATCTCTGCTTTTATTTCAATCGTTCTGATGAGCCAGACATTATGGATATTCGTTGGGACGTGCGTAAATGTCCAATCGTGCATTACACCTACTGAGATACACACAGAACCACATTCGTTTCTGTCATATTCGCCATCGCAAACGCTCTGGGTCTAGAAAGTGTGTGCAACCAACAGCAATACCCATCCATTCTAACATCCTCTAGACTTTATTGCACGTTCCGCAAGCAGTTACCTTACATCCGAAACCGGCGTGACCGTTATCTTCGAGTCTGCCATTGTGCCCAAGTGGACTAGCTCCAAGATATCGTTCAAGAAGGTGTATGTCTCCCGTCGACCCAATTCCTTCCCTCCACGCCGCGCCAAGGACCATTCTACTGCACTTGGATACGACGTGAGCAATCATCCGGCGAACCACCGACTTGAGGACGAAGAGGACCTTGACCTGGACCCCGACGAGAATACCAACTACTCTCAATTCGACCTAACCATCGACACCATCGACGTCACCTTATCCCTATGGCGCTGGCTGGATGGCCGTGGCCTCGTTGAAGACGCCTCAGTCAAAGGCGTACGCGGTGTGTTCGACCGACGCTCTATTACATGGGATCCCGACAACCCGCTCGTCCCGGCGGATTTCCGCACCAAGGCGAGGCCCGGCGACTTTGACCTGGATCGCTTCCAGGTTGAGGACATGCTGGTCACTGTATACCAACCGGGCGATTTCCGGCCATTTACTATGTCCATCTTCCGTGCTGACCTGCACCAATTCCGCAAGCAGTGGGTCTTGTACGACATTTTGAACGCGGAGAATGTTGTTGGTCAATTTGATGGGTGTCTCTTCAGCTTGCATCGCCCGCAAAGTATAGGAAGGACAACAGAGATGGATTTGAAGGACACAGACTGGGCTAGGATGGTACGCCTTTACATGTGAATGCGGAATCCTTCATTGACACCACGCCAGACTCGTATTCGTATTGATGGCGTCAACGTCGACCACCTGCAACGCTCGACTGCAAACGAGGGTCCTATATCCTGGATCACCGCAGGCAAGATCGACGCCGTCCTTGACATCAAGTTCCCCAAGGGCCCTTCCGATTCCCTTCAGCTGGATGCCCTTCTCGACGAAATCACCACAGCCATCACCGAGTCGCTTGCCAACACTGCCATGAACCCGGCTTTGACGCTCAATCCTGCTTTGGAACGTATTCCTGGACAAAGGCAGCTGGCGAAACCGCCTCTTAGTGCACCGCAGGACAAGGATGCGACAAACGCGGCGCCAGCAAGGACAGTTACGGTGGATATAGACTTGCGGTTCAGGGATGTGAAAGCGCAAATGCCTATCTTCACGAATCACATTTCGTATATGAACAATGCATTGGCGAGGCCCATTGTGGCATTCATGAAGTAAGGAATACACAGCTTCGGTCGCAAGGATGATTGAACTTACATCTGCGTACAGTGCCAACAGGACACTTGTACCAATACATTGTCGAATCGTGAAGGATATCGAGGACTTCGATGGAGCATGGAGTGTATGTCTTTTCCCTGTCCTATTGTAGCTCTTCACTGACATTGTGCTTGCAGTTCTGGGACTGTGCGTTCATCCCTGTTCTCAATACCCCATCGCATCGTTACTGACATTTCTTCAGCCGGTCTATTGGACGAAATTGCCATCAAAATGTACGACGCGCTCGCGTTCCATGTCACACAAGCCAACATTGACCGACGGATGCGCGTTGTGGGTATCTGGAGCTTGCAGAAGACGGCAGCAGCGGTGCTCAAGGCGCTGCGCGCGGCTTTTGATCCACTGTCGGTGCAGATGCGAGAAGCGTATCTGTATAATGGGCCAAGTGTATGGAGTAGGATGGGTAAGGAGGCGTTCGGGGAGACGGCGGGCGCGACTGCATGAACTGTGTGATAATGTTGCAGTCTTATTTGTCTACTTATATGATGGTATGTATCGTGGGCATGGGCAATTCCCACGCTTTTGGCTGAGCCATCAGTGACATCACCGTTCGCTTCCCGATTAGGACTCAGGCCAAAGTTGCGAATTGGATTCCCAGAAAACTCGAACGCATTCGTGGCTCGTACACACATTATTTACACTGCGAAAAAATTGATAGAGACATAAAGGAATGCTTTCTAACAGAGAAAATTCCGGGAATTAGACATGGGAGACTGTTAATGGAGGGCCGATCGAGAAAGATTTGGCCAAAAATCTGCTTTGCAGCGTGAAATCTGTGAATTTTCTCTGTTAGTTCCCATTAACGGTAGCTTTAGATCATATTCCGTTGATTTCCGGTATAAACCCCTGCTTGGCTCGTCATCCCGAATTTCTGCACGGAACCGCGATCAATCGAGCCACGTGGCTCGAAGACTTCAGCGAGTGCCGCTGAGAGGTAATGTAGACAAGAAAAGTGGCAGTAGACTTGTAAGTTAAGGGAGCGGAGAACGAAGCATAGAGGAGGAGCAAGTACAGGGGTGTTTTTTGTTCCAATATTGACACTGTCTGGCTGAGCACTTCATATAGAGCATAGGAAAGATTCAAGAATAGCTAGAGATCCCCAAAAATTACTAGCTCTACCAGAGTTGTACAGACCAACACTTGTCCCCAGTGACTCCTTCTGCACGAGCTGAGAAAACCTGGAATGACCATGTTTTCATTGTAGGAACATCTGAACAGGATGGAAACTGTGATTCTGGAGTAGATAACTGCAAATGAACCTGAATATCACACAGATATACTCTAAAATGCATTCTCCATGTTTTCTTTCTCAATTCACTGTTTTCTACCTGAGTAACAAAACCTGGGATGATTTCGAGTGGCGTATTGCTTAGTAAGCTAACGATCGGGCTTGCAGGCGGTGCCCATGCCCATGTATCGGCGCGCTGATTTGACGAATCATCATGATTTCCTCTGTATTTGTCCCATGCGAGATCTAAACCAAGTGAATATACAACGTTACAAAGATGCTGCATACCTCGAGTTGGTTGTTCCAACAGACTCGGCACTACTTGCAATAATCCCTCCCCTCTTGGGCAGATTGTGTCTTGGACTCGACATCATCTACTTCGTGTTCGACACCTAGTCGACACTTGAAGCTTGAAGCCCAGTGAGAATCGACCACGCGATATGACGCTGCCTACAGCTATTTCCCGCCATTTCCCGCCGTTGGTTGGTCTGCTGGAAGCTGCGGGAGATCTGTCGGAGATTTTCCACTTCTCGTAAAATTTGCCGCTGCCTACAGGGCATGCCAGCAGGATAGAGCTTCTAGAAGGACATTGCTATGAGCATTGTAGCGAGATTATCAGGTATTAGCAGTGTTTCTCCGCACATTCCAGACAGTTATTTCAGGAAATTCAAGTATCATTATTTGCATTTGATAGACCGTTACAACTACTAGTACTGCTAAGAA
>KN880781.1:0-21111 GCA_000934385.1 Cylindrobasidium torrendii FP15055 ss-10
TGTGGTAAGTATATGGATATACATCCTTACCAGTGTTAATTTCATTCGAGAAGGAGGACACTGCTACCCGAAATTTCACACATTTTCCGACTGGGAAGCCCTCGTAAACTAGTTGAATTTGAGATTGGCCGTTCAGTTGTTTTAGCAACTGAACCCCGAATGAATGTGAGCAGGTTTTCATTCTGTCGTGTTCATCTACTTTTACTACTGAATAACCCACGGGCACCGTATGACTGTATCAGATAAACGGCTGAATTCTTCACGCCAATAACGCATTGAAATAACTCGGTCCAGCACCCACGGTGAGTTTGCCTCCGACATGGTCCTACTGGAGTATATCCCGGGCTCCTCCCCGATTTTCCCTCACCTTGAGCGGCTAACTCTGCAATCCCGAGCCCTCAACGCAGACACCTACAAGCTCCTCGCGGACTTTCTGCGTGTCCCCAGCATCCGAGAGTCACTCAAGTATTTGAATCTCTCTAAATTTGTTAATGGGAGTACGTCCCTTCTCATGACAAGAGCGTATACACAAAGCTAATAACAATGTTTGTAGCCAGGCGAGTTTTACCGGCAGAAGGCCTTCCACTCCCGTCCGGTCTGAGCGATCTAGCTATTATCATTCCTGTGGACTTGCGAATCCCGGCAAGCTCATGTCGTTCTATGTTGACCGCCATCGCGCAGACAATGTCCATGCGTGCAAGCGACTCCGACGCTGTTCCACTCAACCTATTCCTTCGATTTGACATTAGATATTTCTACGAGGATGTGGATTTGAGAAGGTATTTGGCTATTCCAGAGGAAGTCCAGGAGAGGAATGGTGAAGAAACGAACGACGGCGCTGAGCTTGCGCAGGCCTTGTTCACAGATGATGATTACGACGATGAGGAGTATGAACCTCTTGCGGATAACCTTAGCCAAGGCTCTTCCAACGACAGCGACGACGACGACGATGTCCATGCGATTGTAGACGAAAACGAGCTTGACTTTTGCCGCAACCAAATGCTCCTGCCCAAAGCCGTCTCCACACTGGACGGCACCATTGCTGATGTCGGCTTGAATCTCCAGGGCTTGGATGTCGAATTTGTGAATTGTTTGGGAGCGATCATCAAGGACAACTTAGGCGAGACTACATTTTGGGACACCTTCAGACAGGAATTCCCCGCAACAGCTGCACGGTTCCAATCATTGCGCACAAGCTAGAGGATATGAGGACGTCAGAAATGTGCGGTGGAGAGAGGCACGCGGTATACGTAGTACTTGCACATTTAGAAATATCAATTGCGTTCTTATGTATTGAATTGAAGAGTTCAAACGTTCAAGTCGGCCGGGACCGTTTTGAAGTATCTGGAATAACGACCGGAGTCACTTCAATAAGGTCAGGGTGTTATGTCTCTCGCCGAGGCTGGTGGCTATCTTCCTGTACGCGTAGTATACCACCTAAGCGTTCAGGTAGACGAGGTTGAACTAACAGACTCTGAGCTCTCGTCCTCGTCCTCTTCACTAACGGTGAGAACCATGGACGAGCCCTCTTCCTTGTATGGGATTTTCACCAGCCCATTCTTATGTGTGTAGGGCGTGGTGTTTATTAGGTCCGGGGATATCCACTCTCGTTCTCGAGGATGCCTGCAACATGTCAAGTCAAATAGTCCAGAAGCAACAATCCGTGAAACTCACCCAGGAAGATGCACTTTCTCCCATGCATCTAGTTTGTCCAAGGCCGTATCCAACGTATCTTGCAGCCCGTTTGCCTGTATTGCTTTCTGCATGTAACGAAACCACTCGCCACATAGGGTCCGTCGTGTGTTGGGCCCAAAGATTCTCCCCCAGGCGAGTGGAAACAGGCGATTCATAACGCGTTCCGACGGGACCTCGTCGACGTTGAATCTGAAGCTAAAAAAGTTGACTCTGCCTTCACAAGTCGGCAGGCATTGAGTATTGAACGCTGATGAAAGGGTGTTTGTTACTCACCGTGATCCCAGTAGTGCATGTCCGCAGCAAGAATCAGAACGTCGTGACAGACTGCTGGAAAGTCCCACTCATCCTTCTCTGCGTCCTCTACCTTGAACCGAAATGTCTTATGCTCTGGATGCGCGGCGCAGGGGCATTCATGATCCGACTCGACATCCGCAAAGTCGACCAAGCGCAAGTCGCCACTGCAAAAGTACGATTCGAGCACGTTAGAAGGATCCAGGTCATCGAGGATTTTTCCAAGGCTGTGAACCTCCAAGACGTGATTGAGTAGCACTGTCCTAAAAGCCACAAATAAACCAAAATGCAAAGTCGAAAGTTAACACACGTACTTCTCCATGCGAGACAGGCTGCCAAAGTGACATTCGATTTCCTCTCCAAAACGCTCAAGAATGAGGACGCCAAGTTCCCTTCCTGCTACAGTCAGGCCGTATAGACCGTGGCAGACGGGGATGATCCTCCCAGAGAGCGAATTCATATTCTGATGCCGCAGAGCTTCATTGGCCATCTCGTAGTATGTCCCAATTTTGACGGTGATATCTATTCCGCCGAGGCTTCCATCTTCGAGCTTACCGTAGTAAGTATTGGCTTCATCACTCCAGTTATACAGCTCCGTGAGAATTATCTCGGGTTTGTCTATCGTGGATAATAGTTGGGTGCTGCATGTCAGGTTCACCAGTTCGAGCCTTGACGCTGTCGAGAAAATGTCGAAGTAAGTTGGGCAATGTTCGGAAATTTTGCTGATGAGCGGCGTGGACGCCACTAGTACGGCCATGGTGGTGGTGTATCTGCCTTGACTCTGAGCTTTTAGCCCCTTTGCTGGAATCGGAGCACGGACCGAAGAGTCTGAGCGATGTCAAAACCCTTTCGGCCATGGTGGTAGGCTAGAAAACAGCCAAGACGTGTCATTAACTTGTATGATGCGCGCCTATTCCCCTTAGCTAGATGGAAAACACCTTCCCACTATGCCTGTACCTTCGGCGGCGCTGAATATTGCGCGCGAATGCGCACGCCCAACACTCTGACAACCTCTTCCCCAGCATCGCCTACGGCGTCCGGAGCACGGTGTGCATTCGTCTCGTTCTCGCCTTTCCAATCCCGTCCGGCGGCCTTGCGGAGCGCAATAGCACCTTCAATGTCGGCAAACTCGATGTGGGCGGTTGTTCGAGGGAGGTAGTTTTCTCGAGGTGCTAAGGCAAGGAATTCACTAAAACGACAAAATGATTGAGATGAGACTAACCCTTGAACTCATCGAGGTTGCGTAGCTTCACGCGCGCAACGGAGCCAAACGGCGCGAAGGCGTCGCGAATGTCGGCAGGTGTGGTATGGTTCGGGAGTGGTGTGATATAGAGGGTCTTGGTCGGTGGCCCTTCTGAGCGCGCTGAGTAGCCATCAGTACGAAGCAACACTAATTGAACCTAGAAGAGCATTGCTCGTATGGGAAACATACCCTGTCTATGCCCAGGTCTCTGCTGTGCTCCAGACGGCTCCACGCGCAGCGTTGCTGCAGGGGTACTCCCTCTGCGGGGCAGAGAAAGAGGCTTCGCGGTATTTGCCTCCAAGAACGCTTGCGTTTCCGCCGGAGTGTCAAAGTGCAGGAAGCCATAGCTCTGTTCGCCATTGTGAGATTCTACAAGCTGCGTTAGTATTGGAACAAGAAGCGGAATGACCAACGCACTTGTAGACTTTCTCTGGAACCTGTGTGGATCAATTCCCCGCGCTGTGAATATGGTGTTGAGGTCCTTCCGTGTTGTGCTCGGTGGGATTCCTCCAATGTACAGTCGAAGCGGGTGTCCTCCACTCTTTGGCACTCCTGCTTCTATTTCCGTGGTGGATTCTGTGGTTTGTGCACCATTTGAACCGCCTTCTTGTGCTTTGGTGTTCGCAAGGTCGCGGGAGGTCACACTGCTGCTGAAGGCCCGACACGACGCGCCCTGGCATATCAACTGGCTGCGCAAGCAAGTGGAAGGCGAGAGGAGGAGAGTAGATGGGCGCGTGTAGGAGACGCGACGGGCTAAACAGGCCAGGCGCAACATAGCGAGTGAAGCAGGACTGAAGGTGCAGAAGAGCAAGTGCAAAATACTCCCGACCAGCACTCGATCAATCACGGAGCTTGTAGGCAGTTGTGTCGACAGTCGACTGCACGGCTCAAACCAGTGTATGTTTGTACACTTAGCACTGACGACCCAAATCTAACGTCTCTCACATGTGTCACATTACAATCGTATTCACATTACTTCTTGTCCTTACCATCCTCCGGAGGTGACTCCATGCTCATCGCAATAGCTCTCGCAATCGCAGCCTCTTCATCCTCATCTTCGTCCATAGGTACATCCCCGCTCCCGCCAGCGGCACCCATCTCGACATCCTCATCTTTAGACATCGAAATCGCCTGCTTGAGCATGGCGTCCTCCTCCCCACCTGCATCTGCTGGCACCTTCTCCTCCTCCGGCTTGCCCACTTGCTCTCGTGCTTGCGCCTCTTGCATCGACATGCGCAACGCCATTGCCAGCTCCGGGTCCAAACTGGGGTCAACGCCAAACTCAAAGTCATTTGATGCGCCAGCACCGCCAGATCCTGACGCGACGTCTCCACCCATAAGCTCGTCTGGGATGCCACCACGGATATCGGCAGCAAGAATGGGGGAAGACATGATGGCGTCTGAGATTAGCCGTGGACCAGGTGGTACGGTCAACAAATGACTAGTGAAACATGAGTTGAGGTTAGAGAAAGGCTAGGTTCACGCACGAGTTGTCTCCGCTGTTCGTGTTATCCACAAAAGCTCTCAACACAACCTCCCCTGAATCTTCTATTGCGTCCCCAAATGCAACGACGTCCAGCGCGACGTTGTTCTTCTTCAACTTCTTTGCTAGCTTGACGAGAGATTTCTCGTCTGCGCCGGCACCTTCGAGCGGTGAGCCAGTGAAGACGACAATGCGTTGCCGAAGATTCTTGTTTTCTCGATGTTTCAGCGCGAGTTGTGCGACCGCAATTGCCGTTGTGATATCCACGGACCCGCTAATCTTGCCAGAGGTATCATGTACTGCCTGCAGAATCTGTCCAAATTCTTTCGAATGTGTTACTAGTACCTCCGGCCTACAGTAGCGCGTCAGTAAGTTTTGGATTGGAGCAAGAAATAGGAAACGCACGCCTTGCCCGCCATAGTCATAATTCCCACCGTATTCTCTGGATTCGAGTCGATCTTGGCTTGGAAGACAGCGTTGACTGCATCGCTCTGTGCATCGAAGCGGGTCGTTGGGTAGTCCCCGTTCCGCATGTATTCGGAATTGTCAATGATCATCATAGTTGCTTCGAGCGGCATGGTGGGCAGAATTCAAGAGGGATATGGCCCGACGCCAACACGCAGCTGAAGACGCGTACGCGCTGTACGTAAGCGATCATTCTGGTGATTGCGGACATGCGGTCCGTCGTCCCGAAAGTTATTCTCGTGCGATGTCGTATGAAATAGTGGCTGGAAAGTGCTTCAACGTCGTGCCATGGCTTCGTCTTCACTCACCATCATCGTTACCGGCGCGAACGCGTGCGTTTCACCTCAATGTTACTTTCCCCTCGTTGACCCTCGCGTTGTAGCGGACTTGGACTAGGGATATGCGAGAGGTTGCTCGTTCAGTTGGCCCAGAAGAATCCTCCAGACGTCCAAGAAGTCATCCCCACTGCCAACTCGACGGATCCAATCCTGCCATGCACACATCTCACGCTCATCATGGCGTGCAGAAGCTATGCCCGTGCGGAAGCGTCGCGCAAACATCTATACGACTTCCTGGACGCACATACTGCCGAGCTACGAATGGCATTGGACTACGACGGCCACGCGGACGTGCTACGCGAGAACTTGAAGATAGAAATCCAGACGGTAGATATGTCCAGTGTTGGAAGCGTCGTAGAGTTTGCAAAAGAGATATCATCCAAGTGCGTTCTACATGCCTCCCCTATACACAGACTGACTGGGTGGCAGGTATACCCACATATCCCACCTCATATGCAATGCGGGCGCGACAACCTGGACACACATCAACTGGCCGAGGTGTTTCTTGCAAGCGGCTACAGACCTGTATGGGTTTCTCACCTACCCTAATTATAACGTTGAGGAGGTGGGCAAAGTCTCCTCGGATGGACTGGGCTGGGCATGGCAGGTCAACCTTTTCGGTCACTTCGCTATGGTGCGTGTTTGACGCATCCGTATGTGGCCCTGCCCTTACTTCCGCCTATGATAGTTCCGCCTTCTGGAACCATTACTCAGAGCAGGACCGCGCGACGGACGCGTTATATGGTTATCCTCCCAAACAGCATCCCCTACAAACCTGGATATGGACGACTGGCAGCTCCTCAAGGATTCACACAACTATGGCACCGTCAAATACCAAATCGACATTGTCGCGTCGTACTTGGATGCTCTGGCTGCTGTGTCGACAGAGGCCCCTCGTGTGCGGCATATTGTCGTCCATCCTTCCGTGGCTAGCACAGGCATCGCTATGCAGCTCACAGGTGCGCTTCTGGACCAAATCAAAGTCATTTGCTTCATCATTGTACGTCTGCACACCATTGTGCCTCCGTTTTCTATTGCTAAGAGACCCGCAGGCTAGATATCTTGGTTCAACTATACACATTGTCCTCCCGTTCCTCGCGGCGGTGACAGCGACTTACGCTGTGCTCGCACCTATCTCGGCGCTGGTCGATGAAGACGGTCGACCGTGCAAGTATGCGGCCCATGGGAACAGACGGGGTACTCGAGCATGGACGAAAAGGGAGTTGATACAGAAATGGGATGAACACAAGAAGGATGCAGAGGTTCTTGTCGAGCGGTGTGATGCATTGCTTGGGGAGTTTACGAAGTGATGACCACCACATAGAAGGTCCAAGTTTGTACTTGCATATCTAGAAGACGATACATATCCTGCAACTATTCCTAAATCCCAATCTCTCAGTCATAGGCTAGGACAACGCAGGCTGGAATTCAAACCAAACGTCCGACTGGCCGCCTCATGGTGGGTGCGGCGCGCATAGTAGGTCAGAGCCACGCCCGGATCTTTCCCTCATACCATCATGCCTGCCAAAGTCACTTCGGCGCAACTCATCGACAAAATTTCCAATCCTCGTCGGACATACTTCGACATCTTCTCCGACACATATGAGCTCGAGCTGGTGGATCTAACCTGTAGCACCCAACTCTTGGCCAATTTCGGCAGACCCAAAATCATCCTCACCGAGCTGTGTCGTTGGAATGACGAGGCCGACGTATACTACGGAAAAGTCGGAAATGGAGAATCCGTGGGCATGAGTATCGCCGTCAAAATTGGCCAGTATATGACCATTGCCGACGAAGCTGTCCGGTACCGTAGCATGCATAAGCTTTACACAAAGACAATTCCTGCCTGCCTTGGTTTATATGGCCTAGTTGCAGCGGGGATGCAGCTCGGCGTCCTCATTCTTGAGCGTTTTGGAATGGGACTTAAGGATGAATTCATCCAGATGTCTCGCGTCGAAAAGTAAGTGCTCCAACTTCTTCAACCCTGCATTTGGTTTACTCGTGCGTTGTAGGACGGCACTGCTAAATCATCTCTTGGAGCTCCACAGCCTAGGAATAATGCTCAATGACCTTGTACCCAGCAACGTGCTCGAATCTGACTTCTGCAGTGGCGACCTGCGCTTGATTGACTTTGCTGACATCGAGTTGGAACATCGATGCTCCCGTGCAGCGCGCCCTGGGAATCAGACATATCGGTTCAGGGTAGAAGATGCGGGTGAGGAGGGGAGCTGGGAGTTCCCAGCTCTCTGTCCCGACATTCTGTATTTTGCACAGACGATTGACTTCTGGGACAACGGTGAGTAGCACTATCCCATCGGAGACCACCTCGATGCTCATCGGCATACCAAGGCATTGTGATATTTCTAGGTTTCCGTTACAAGGTCGATGAGGTTCCGTCCGACCGCATTATGCAGCGTCTGAAACCCGTCAACTGGATGAGAGTCTTCGCACCCGATGTACAAGACAAACTTTTTTACGAGTGGTTTCGCTATATATGGCAGGAGATTCAAGAGCACGGACTGAAGAACACACTGGAAACGGCTTTGGAAAAGCTAGATGCTTGGGAGCAAACCCACCTTGCTGGGTGATTTTCGCTGGGTATTGCTTCTGGTTTTGTGCTAATGAGATGCGCCGCAGGTATCCTCGAGAAAGAGAATGGATGTATCCGAACATGAGCGGGGCCAAGCCTTATGCATACGAAGATGGGCTGGTGAAAATTCCTTACAAGGCAGAAGGAAAAATTCACTGAGCGACGTATAGGACAGTTTATCCAGATAGATATAAGCAGCACTTTTCGTTTTCCTCAGCCTGTTTTCTTGGATAAGTACACACTCTTAAGCTCAACCGAGTGTTCAGCGTGCTGCAGCCTGCGCAGTGCGCGCCAGGCGCGCACCATGATCATCACGATCAACCACCCGACGTCACATGCAATTCATACGGTATGCTTCAAGCATGCTTGGCTCCCACCACTGACCAGTCTCCCAACAACCTTTGTCCGTGACAAAATATGAGTCTATAGTCGACCATAGATTTTGCTGCGCCCCGTCCTGTAACCTTGTTATAATTCTTGTTAACATGTCTTAGCAGAATTTCCAAAGCTTTGGGGCAGGTTCTCGATGTTCTAAACATCCTGAAGTGTGAACTGTACAATCTCGCATCGCTTGAAAGATGGGAAGCGTGGCTTGGTTCCTGCATTTACCACAACGTGCATCTTGTCTTCTTTCCGGTATGCCCCCGAGTATCTTTCCCGCGATCAAACTATTTATTACATGGTTTAACCCTACCATTTGGTGCGACTCTCTAGCACTCACCTTCACCTACAACACGCTGGAGCAATGGCGGCGCATGGTATCGATGATATTGACCTTCGACGCCCATTCCTGTCGCCAACACCACCTCATAAACCGACATCACCGTCGTTGAGTCGAATGCTCCAAGTCCCCCGTCGGAAGCTGTGGGTTACCGCCCTCGTCGTTGTCGTCTTCGCCAGCGCAGCCTTTTTCTCCACAGTCACGTCAGCGTACCAGAAAACTGGGTACCAGGCGGACGCTGAAACGGCGCCAATGCCGCCATATGCACCGAGCGTATCAGGATTAGACTCTGACAGATTTTCACCACATCCGCCGCCTCCCGCGCCTGCGATAACCACGACAGAGCCTGTTGTGTTTTCCTTGATATCATGGTCGGAGGGTTCGGCCATAGAAACTGCACTGTTAATAAAGGTGTGTTACACTCCTCAGGATGCCGGGGGACTCTGGCTGATACGGTACCAGTCTGCACTAATGTACGCGAGTGGGCCCGTCGAGTTCCATATTGTGTGCGACGACGATGCCAAGTTGCTCCTTGAGGACAGACTATCCCTGCTCACGCACCCGACGCATCCAGTACGCGTCGAATTCTACGTCCTGACCTGGCAAGCAATGTTGGACCGCATCGAGCGTGAAGGGTCTATCAAAACGGATCATTCTGCTGGCCTTCGTGCGTACATTAATTTAATGCACTTGCATTTCGCTCATTAAGTCTTCAGCTGGTCTCATGAAGCTATTCCTCCATGAAATTCTTCCCCTCAACGTCAAGCGTGCCATTTTCGTAGACACCGACGCCATATTCATCTCCGACCCCGCACTGCTCATGGACGAGTTCACACGCCTTCGACCCTCGACTGTCGCGGTTATCCCCCACCATTATGACCAAAGCGCCCCGGAATGGTTCCACGCCTCTCGCATCTGTAGCTGTGTAATGCTGCTCGACCTGGAGAAACTCCGGGAGGTACGACTTATGGACTCAATCCTCTACCGCGATTCCTATCCCACTGCACTGTCCCCTGCGGCGTTCCACAAGATGTACGGTCCACCAGACGAGAGTACGGGAAAATACGAAAACGTCCGACTTGGGGACCAGGGGTACTGGTGGGCCATTGTCGAAGGACGCAAAGACATCATCGAGCCGCTGGACTTCGACTTTGAGGTCACTTCGTGTCTCTTGGATATGTATGGGACATCGCTTGGGGACGACGCGCGTACAGAAGAAGAAGAATTAGCGACCCACATCCACACCAAGGACACGCTGCAGGAAGACAAGGTCATCTTACCGAAATTGTTACACTTGTGCGTTCTTCTTTCACATACACTCGACATCCGTTAATGGCGCTGCAGCAATTGCTTACACGGTACCCCCATTTATATGGAGTGGGATGGTTGGAACGACCCCGACGAACCTCTCAATCAGCGATGGGGTCCTGCCCTGCGTTACCACGATGGCTACAAATGGATATGGCTCAACAAAGCGAAGCACGGCCCCTCAAAAATGCATATAGAAGAACATCACAATGTGATGTTTGCAGACGAGGTGTGGGCATTGGAACATGGTGTATAGCTTCGCGCGTAACAAGTGCAGTCTCTGGTCTTAAGTTGCGAAATCTAGGTGAATATTGTATACCCTTAGCTAATTGTAGAATACTGTATCTTGATACCCAAGCTCTCGCTATTTTTCTGCATCAAGTCTCAATAAACTCCTGCTATGTCGTCCAGATATTCGCAGTCCGAGAGACGATACACTAGTCCCATCTCCTTCTCTCTCAGTGTCTTGGATCCAGGTTTGCCACAACGTCCACAAGGCTCCCCGTCGCATTTCTTGCAAATACTTCCCTTTGAAGGAGGGCAATCCCGACACGCATCGCCAAGCTTCATGCATGCCTTGCAATAAGTTTCTTCGCAACCTGCACTGCAAGCGACAGGGAGCCATCGAGGTTTGGAGCTGCAGCGCTCACAGACACGAACATCGCAATCAGCCGAGGCGCAGAGCCTGGGATATCGCCCAGGCTCCCACGGCTCTTGGCCAACATCCAGGTCGTAGTTGATGTCATCCTCGAGCTCATCCTCTTCCTCCCCGTTCTCGATGGCGACCGCCCTACGACATTCATAACAGTTCTCGCTGGCCCGGCAACCTGAGCATCGCCTCACTTCGTCCACATCGCATACCAGCTTTGCACATCTCGGACAGTTCCACAGGTACTCTTGCGGCTTTGACTGTACACAGGGATTGCAGACTATGTGATGTGCAGAGAATATGGCTCTTTCTAAAGGAGTGTATGTTGCGATAGTGGGACATTCGACCGTACCAACAACGGGAGCGCAGTCGGGGCAGATGGGCCCATCGGAATCCAGGCAGCCTGGGCAGCGAATCCAGTCCCAGGCCTTTGGGAGACACTTGTCGCAAGGTGCACGGAGAGGATGTGCGAGGCGAGAATTTTCCCCCTGCGTCGAAGCACGGTTGCACCACTTTGAACGTTTTTCGCACGCCCATTGGTCACAGCCGTCAGTCGGGCAACGGAGAAGGGTGGTGTTGGACCCGTCGTGGCCGAGACAAGTGAGACAATATATCTCCTTGTCGTGATACCTGCAGACCTTGGGCGTGTCGAGAGAGTAGGCGGCGCAGGTTGCCTTCGAGCAGACTACAGCGCGACAGCCCAGGCAGTACCGAAGCTTGGAGGAGCACCCAGGGCATTTGTCATCTGGAGCCCCGTCGATAGCGCTCTGTTCAATGGTAGTTTGCTCCGCCACTTTTTTGCGGAATGTCTGCAGGGGAAAGGGGTCAATGAGTACAATGACGGACGCGATGGGATAGATTGGGCTCACCTCGATGCGTGTAACTTTTGCCTCACGCTCTGGCAGTCGCTGGTGAAAATTTTGGCGCATGTCACGATAATGCCTCGACATGTACGCTTGAACCTTGCGTATATGGTAATGTATACCGACGGGGTACTGGGGGAGCCGAAAATCTTCGCCTAAGAAGTTGTCGTGGACGAGTTCGGAGTCACAGTCTAGCTTGAAGTGAATTGTTGGCTCGACAAAGGGACGATCTGATTTTCTTTCAAGCAACAGGATATTGCAATTGAATGGCTCGTCTTCGTCGTAGTTCTCATAAGAATACTTCAGTATCGGGCGGAAGTACCGTTGATCAAGTTCTTGAGGAGCCTTTTCTGGAGGAAGATTTCGTTCTTTGTAGAGGGCTTGCCAAATTTTCAGGATAGCGGTATGCTGGGTGTCGGCGGGAAGGGTCTCAGAGTGCATAAGGTTGAGCGGAGAAAGGCAGAAAGGACAAGAGGTGATCCGTGTCTTATGTAGTATTCGATCAAGCGTGGGATTTCATTTCCTGATATAGCACAAAATGTGCTCGTTTCTTAGTGAAGACTAAGATGAGAATTGATGGAGTCCAAAAGGACGATAGAAAAGAATTATCACTCCCTGTCCCATACTTACTTGTGGTGGCAATCCAGAAAGAAGATTCAGCGTGAGAAATGGGATCAGTGAGGTCATGATGGTCACATGACCTACGCGCCCAAGCGGCGTCAAAGAAAATAACGTGTGCGGCTTTCTTGACTTACAACTACGATGTCGAATTTGCCACAATTGCTTCTCGCGTCACTAAACCCTACGACCCGGAAGGAGGCGGAGGCAGCTCTCGACGAGCTGAGTGCACAACCAGGATTTCTATCCCTCCTCGTCAATCTTGTGCTCGAGCAGTCGCAGGATCGCGCAGTGCGCCTCTCCGGCAGTGTCTATTTGAAAAATATCGCGAAATTAAGATGGGAAGAGGTGCGTGACAGCACCGATGTCGTTTGAAGAACGCTAAAGACGCGCAACGCGTATAGGAGGACCGACCTCTGCAAGAGACCGACAAGGCATCGCTGCGATCGCAGCTGGTACCCGCTATGCTAGCGCTGGCCAGCCCATCAGACAAGGCCATCCGGGCGCAGGTCGCTGAAGCCGTGTCACTCATTGCAGAGCTCGACTTCCCAGGAAAGTGGCCGGATCTCATTGACGTGCGTAATGCTTCGACGAGCGAAAACCGAACTCATGTCCCTCTAGCAACTCGTTGCATCGCTCTCCCTTACCGACTACAACGTGAACATTGGTGTCCTCCAAACCGCACACTCCATTTTCAACCCGTGGCGGGCGCATGTACGCTCCGACGAGCTCTTCACGGAAATCAACTATGTCTTTGGCAAATTCATGGAGCCCTTCATTGGGCTTTTCCGCCAGACCGCGACCCTTCTCCTGAATCCCGCCTCAAATACAGCAGTCACCACCCCAGCGTCAAACTACGAACTTGTCGCGCAGGCCATGACACTATTGCTCGATATCTTCTACGACTTCACATGCCAGGATCTGCCTCCGGCTATCGAGGATGCGACAGCAGATTTCTTTGGAAAGGAGAATGGCTGGTTCCACACATTCATGGCCTGGGATCCTGCCGAGCTGAAGACTGACGTGCGTGTGCTGAGTGCCACTTTCTTTCCATGCTAAATCTTATGTGTATAGCCTGACGAGCCTACCCCTTCGTGGCCGTCGAAAATCAAGGGCAAGATCTTTGAAATTGCTGAAGTGAGTTGTAGTGCCTCTCGATGGATTGGTCTCATCTGTTCGGCATAGCTATTCCTCAAAATATATTCCGAGCAATTGCTTCAGTCCGGCACAGTCGAGGTTTTGATCCAAGATGTTTGGTCTCTTATTGGCTCAAATCGCATGCCTGGCATTAGCGACGACCAGGTATACCACTCATTCTCTTGTTCATCTATAATGCTGACCATTTGTCCCAAGGTTGTATCTCAAGCCCTCCGTTTCGTTTCCGCTGCCATACGAACAAACCATTACCAACAACTCTTCGCCTCCCAAGAAGTCATTTCTTCCTTGGTGGAGGGTGTTGTTGTCCCCAATGTCTCCCTGCGTGAATGCGACATTGAGCAGTTCGAGGACGATCCACTCGAGTTCATCCGTCTCGACCTTTCCATCACCTCGTCTGATATGGCTACCCGTCGACACGCCGCCGCAGACGTCCTCCAAGCCCTTGTGGCCGAAGGAAATGAAGCCATCACAACTCAGGTCGTAGGCAACTGGATTCAAAATGGGTTGACCGACTACCAATCGAACCCTACGGAGAAGTGGCGGTCAAAGGATAGCGCTATCTACTTGTTGACGGCGATTGCAACGAAGGGCTCGACTGTGCAGCAGGGTGTAACCTCGACGAACACTCTGATCAATGTTGTGGACTTCTTTGGAAAGCATGTTTTCCAGGATCTTGAAGCGACGAGTGGTGTGCACGCACTCCTCCAGGTTGATGCGATCCGGTTCCTCATGACCTTCCGCAACCAGGTGCGTCTATCACTTAGTTTTAAGAGAGGCCATTCAAAAATATTGTGTAGCTAACTAAGGAGCAACTGCTGTCGGTACTACCTCTTCTCATTCGCCACGTTGGATCGGGCAACTATGTCTGCACGACCTATGCGGCGATTGCGGTTGAGCGTATCTTGAGCATGAAGCAGGTTCAACAATTTGTGTACGTCCTTGCTGCCCCTTGTCTCCTGCATCGCCTAACGATGTGGTATCAGGTTCGCACCCGCCGATGTCCGCGAGACTGCTGCCCCGCTCATCAATGCTCTTTTGACTCAAATTGAGGCAGGCGGTTCACCGCAGAAGGTAGCCGAGAACGACCATCTCATGCGCTGTACGTCCTCTTTACCGTGCTTATGGGATCTTGCCTGACCTCGATGTAGGCATAATGAGGGTTATCTTCACTTCTCGCGAGGCGTTGGTTGGTGACTTCCAGCCCATCTTGGCACGTCTGGTCGGCGTCTTGGGCGTCATCTCGACCAACCCAAGCAATCCCAAATTCGACCAGTACATCTTTGAGAGCATTTCTGGCTTGATCAAGTGTGTTACATTAGCGAACAGCATGAATGAAGTAGCTCATGGCTTGCTTAGGTTTATTGTGAAGGCAAACCCTGCTGCGACGACTGCATTCGAGCAGGCCCTCTTCCAACCTTTCACTGTCATCCTCCAACAAGACATCGACCGTGAGTGACTTGGATTCTACCGTCTCAGTCGATTGATGGACTGACTCTTTTGGCAGAGTACATTCCATACGTCTTCCAACTCCTCGCACAGATGCTCGAGACACATACCGGCAGCATTCCTGAAGAGTATCGCGGCCTCCTTGGATTCTTGATGACGCCGGCCATCTGGCAACAAAAGGGCAGCATTCCGGGTCTGGTGAAGCTGTTGAAAGCATACTTGTCCCGCGACTCGGCTTGGATGGTACAGGCGAACCAGATGCCGGCGTTATTGGGCATTGTCCAGCAGCGTCTCATTCCGTCGAAATTGAATGATATGTGGGGCTTTGAGTTGCTCGAGGCGGTTGTGCGATATGTGCCAGGGTGTGTTACTCTTTTGCTCGCCATAGCGTTGGCTGCTCACATACTTGACAGGACTTCGCTGCAACAATATTTCACCGCTGTGATGATGACCTTGTTGAATCGTCTGCAATCGTCCAAGACGGACAAGTACGCGTACTTGGTCGCGCGGTTCTTCCTCTATATCAATGCATTGGATGTCCAAGGCGCGATTACATCTGACTATGTGATCTCCGTGCTGGAGGGTGTGCAGTCGGGTCTCTGGACGATGATGCTCACACACTTCGTCATGCCTGAAGCTGCACGGTTACCGACCAAGGACCGCAAACTCGGTGTTGTGGGCATAATCCGGCTGCTTACGACGAGTACCTACATGCTCCAGCAACCAAATGTGCAGCATTGGCCTTCGCTCTTCAACATCCTCGTCAAGCAATTCCTCGAGCCACAACATCTGGAGGCGTCTAAGGACAACACGGCCGCTGGGTTTACGGAGATAGACTTTGAGGAACAAACGGCGGGGTACCAGGCGGCGTATTCACAGCTTGCAGCGTCTGCGAGCTCACAGGATGACCCTGTTGCGTATGTTCAGGACCCAAAACAGTATGTGGTGGACAGGCTGAAGGGGATGGATCGTTCGCAGCTGCAGCAGCTCGTCGGTAGTGCAGATCGGAGCACGGTCATTCCATTCCTGCAGGGAACTGGGCTGGTGTAGAAGTAGAACAATGAACATATAGTAATGTAGTTTAGGTAAGTGAGTAGTATACCTTTGTCCGTATATAGGCAAAAACATAACCGGCCTTCCATTGTTTTCAGCCGCATCGGGTATTTGGGTTACCGGGCCGAGTGCCAGCGAAGTTGTATTAAAGTGACCGCCATCACGGGACGTATATTCACTTTTGTTTCCTCCTCCCACCATGGCCCCAAAAGCATTTGTAGCGCCAGTTATTCCATCGTCTTCCGTGTTCCAAAAGGACATCTTCAAGGGAAAGGTGTTGTTCTGCACTGGAGGTGGCTCGGGCATCTGCCGGGGAATGACTGAAGCCATTATGCGCCATGGTGCCAGCGCTGTCATCGTTGGCCGCAAGTCTGTCTCTCCCAGCCTTCCACCCGTTCCCAGTCTCTGACAGATTGTACGTAGAATGGACCGCTTGACCCAGGCCGCATCAGAACTGAGTGCAAAGACCGGGCAGAAATGCATCGCCGCGCAAGCCGACGTGCGCGAGCCCAAAGCACTCGCTGCCGCCGTTGCCCAGACACTCGCCGCCTTTGGCCGCATCGACTTTGTCATCTGTGGCGCCGCAGGAAACTTCCTGTCGCCCATCTCACAGCTCAGCGAGAACGGCTTCCGTACCGTTATCGAAATCGACACCCTGGGCACGTACAACACTATCAAAGCTACTTTGCCCAGTCTAAGGGCGAGCAAGGGCGCGTATGTGATGGTTAGCGCGACGCTGCACTATACGGGCTCGCCATTCCAGGCGCACGTTAGCGCGGCCAAGGCCGGTGTCGACGCATTGTCGAATGTGGTCGCAGTCGAGGAGGGCCCGCATGGAGTGCGGTCGAATGTCATCGCGCCTGGCGCCATCGGCAGCACCGAAGGCTTCTCAAGGCTCCTTCCCCCAGAGTCCATCCGCAACTCAGAGTCGATGATACCTATGGGCCGGTTTGGTGACCTGGAGGATGTGGCGAATGCCGGCGTCTTTCTGTTTAGCGATGCGGCGGCGTATATGTCTGGACAGGTGTTGGTCGTGGATGGGGGTGCAGAGCATTTGAGGACGACGCAGCTGAAGTATCCAGACATGGTGCTTGACCCGCCGAAGTCAAGGCTCTGAGAATGTCGGCCGGCGAGAAGCCTAGCTCATGAGTAGGATTGTATACTAATAGTCTATGATAGAATGCACGTGCGTATCAACCTTAGGCTGCTCCGAGTACTAAGGACCTTGTTGCGTGTCCATATCAAGGCTTGTTCAGCAAGGCAGGCCCTCCGGCAAGAGACCCAAGAGACCAGCCAACTACGAATCCTGGGACAGCCTTGGTAGATTGTCTACAGTCGGCCGGGTTACACTGAAGTTGAAGTTGTTGCTCACTTGACATCCCCGTTAGTAAGGCTTGTAGTTAACAATGTCGACTACATGTGGCCCTATAACGCGGCTAGCAAACTTGAGTTTGCTAGCCCGACAAAGCCTCGTGGTTTCACACGCACGACCTTCATACCACCATCATGTCCAAAGTGATATCGACCCCACTCATCAACAAACTTTCCAATCCTCGTCAAACCTATAGCTACTTTGACATTTTCTCTGAAGCGCAAGAGCTCGAGCTAGCGGAATTGACATGTAGTACCCCTCTGCTGGCCAACATCACCAACCCTAGGATAATTCTTAGGCAGCTGTGTCGCTGGAGCAATGATGAGGCCGACGTTTACTACGGTAAACTCGAGGATGGGGGTTCCTACAGTATAGACATCACTGTCAAAATTGGGGGATATTACCCAATGGCCAATAAAGCGCTCCAGTACCGGAGTATGCACACGCTCTGGGGGAAGTCTATCCTCATTTGCCATGGTTTATACGCTCTGGCAGTTTCACGGGGCAGACAACTTGGTGTCCTCATCCTCGAACGTTTTGGATCTCTATTTGATGATTACTTTGTCCGAATGTCTCGCGTCGAAAAGTACGTGAATGCTAGCATTTCAACGGTCCTTCTGCTGATTCGCATGGGTGCGCTTCAGGACTGCGCTCCTCAACCAGCTCCTCGAAATCCACAGTCTAGGAAAGTCGTATAGCAATCTATGGCCTCGCAATGTACTTGAATCCGACTTCTGCAGTGGCGACTTGCGATTGATTGACTTCGCCGACATCGAGTCGGACCATAAGTGCCGTTGCGCTTCGCATCCCGAGAAACGGACATTTCGTTTCAAAGCTGAAGACGCAAAGAGGCACCCGTGGGAGTTCCCAGCTGTCTGTCCCAATATTCTGCGTATTGCTGCGAACATGAACTACTGGGACTACGGTCAGTAACAGGCCTCCCTCTCGTTGATCGTTCAAAGACTCATTAATTCTCTAAGGCGTGGCCGTGTTTGCGGGTTTTGAGTACGAGGTAGACGACGTTCCGTCTGCACGTATTATGTATCTCCTTCCCGAAGGTTGGTCGGGGAGGTATGAAGGGAAGGACAGGTTTCATGAGGCGAAAGCGGACACGTGACGATCGAGAATTTACTTTAGCATTACATCACGTTTCCCTCTTTGTACGCGACTAAGACTACCAAGATCACATACGCACACTCGGACAATTCTTCTTTTCCGTCCCACCCACCCAGCTGAGAGAAGAGAGCCACGGAGTTTGCATGTTCAGGAGCGCACGCGAGAGGGTGGTCGTTTCTCATATACGCCATCGCGTACGCTCCGACCAGGAGCCCCCCGAACGCGTTGAACGAAAACTCAACGCGTCTCAAGGGTCCTCCTCACCCGCCTAGCAGAACAGCAAACAAGCAGGCTCTCAAGTGAGCAGAACACACCTATCATTCCAAAACAACAAACATCGATGTGTCCACAGACGAATGAAAGGAACGTCTGCAACCCCAAAACTGGATGATGGTTTTCGCACTTGATGCACAGAAAACCCTGTATCACGATTGGTTCCACTACATACTGCAAGAGATCCAAAAACACGGGCTGAAGAACACGTTGGATACCGCTCTGGAAAAACTGGACGCCTGGGAGAAATTTTATCTTCCCAAGTGAGTTTCGCCCTTTGCCAATTCTGGTTCTGCTGATCAGAGGCTCTGCAGGCATCAGCGAGTGCGAGAAGGGGGATGGCTGGGTCCACTTGATGGAGAACAACCCTATGAGCATGCCGGAGGGCTGGTGAAAATTCCATACATGGCAGAGGGTTCGTCCGTGGTTCCCATCGTTAGTGACTCAAACTCAGACTCGGACTCGGACTCGGACTCAGACTGAGAGTCTGATAGTTGGAAGCCCGCACGAGGAGGGAACACTGATGTCGTGCGAGGCAAGGGAAAGGAAAAGGTCGAAGCGGCACGCGAGACTCACAAGAACACGCCCCGTGTTGTATCGGGCAGGCAAGACGATATACGTGAACGTAGTGAGCGTATCGAAAAAGAAAAGAATGGATCCCAACACGTGTGATCGTGAACCTAGTATCGTCCGATCGTGATGTAAGCGTGGCGCTGTGGCGTCCAGGCTTACACTCTCCCCCACCCCGAAAGCTCGAAACCACCCAACCCAGCATGCAACCAGTATCGTACAGTCGTAAGTAAATCTCCCGGGCCCACGAGCAGCCTTCAGGATCGCCAGAAGAAAGAGAAAAGAAAAACCCAAACCCAAGACCACTACAGCAATCCTGCATCCTTGATGACTGGACGTTTCGTAGCGCGCTTCTTCCTACCCAGCGCCCTCGCAGCGCGGCCGCTCTCCCACACATCCATCGCCTCGCAATCCTCCAGTTCCGCCGCCGCAATCCATGAGTTATCCTCTTCACCGTATCCGCGCCAGGAGACATAGAACATCTTCCTCGGCCCACGACCCTTCTCATCTACAATACGGTCAACGAACCATTCCTCCATACCATCCACTCCAACCACAGGACCAGGCCGCTCCAGCTCGCGTCCGGGGAACAGGTCAGGCCTGTTCGGTACAAAACGTTCCAGCTCGGAAATGTGGAACGTGTTGAAGCAAGAATCGGCCGGCACATCGAGCGTATACGAAGAAAGCGCAGCGTTCGCATGCGTCACCACGTACGGGCCGTCCTTCAAGGGGAAGAACTTGGCAGCACGCTTCAGAGAATCCTCGGACTTGTCGATATAGTCCTGCTTCCGTCGATGTGTTTTCAGCCAAACCCGATCCCCAACGACCAAAACCCAATCCGCGCTCCTCGACTTGTTTGCAGACGCCGCCTGACCGGCCTTTGCTTCAAGCAAATTATCCGCTGCCTGCAAAGTGTCGAGTTCCAGTTGCTGTATAACCTCCAAAGCAGTTGCGCGTGCAACATCAATTGCTCGAGTACCAGAAGCGGGCAACGGAACAAGGGGGGGCAATACGCGCGGCGAACGACCCATGAGGAGCTCGAAACCCGAGAATCCGGTCGAGGCATTGACCGAGTTCATGATCGCGAAGCGTACGCGGGGCAGAGAGCGCTTCCATCCATGTTGAGTCCGGTCAATATGATACCGTACGAGCTGAATTACTGTCTTGTTAGTACGTTCAGAGGCGCCATCAGTCTCGGGGTGGAAGGCCGAGCTCATACGAATCTTCACACCACATAGTTCATGTAGAGCCTTCCAAAAGTGCGAAAGCCACAGACTTCCACGGTCAACTACCATCTCCTGGGGTAGCCCATTTTCGCAGTACCAATAATCAAAGAACAACTGAGCGAACCCCTCTGCAGAGACCGTCGTTGTAGTCGGAACGATCCTAACATCAGAACCAAGCCTGTCCGTAATCGTGCAGACAGCATCACACCCGTCCTCCATCGGCAAAGGACCCACAAAATCCAAGGCAATGCACTTTCCGCGTTCGTCAGGGACGTCCAGAGGGTGCAATGCGCCAGCTCTGCGGCGCGTAGAAGCCTTGTTCCGCGCGCACTCCGTACAACCAGGGACATAAAACTCCTCATCAGGAAAGTGGTCCCTAGCTTAAGCTCAACTCTTGCCAACTTGAAATCTCACCTTTTGACTTGACCGGCTTGGACCGACTTGGTAGACTTGCATTGACTTCGATCGACCTGACTGCCTTGCAAGGCTTGAAGCGACCTCATATGACACCATAGAATATCATAGTGACATAAGTAGCCACAGGTTCACTTAAGCTGACCCAAAGTCTGGACAAAGATATGAAGTCCACTCAGGTTGACTTGAAATTTGAGAGGACATCTCAAGTTGACTCAG
>KN880782.1:0-20913 GCA_000934385.1 Cylindrobasidium torrendii FP15055 ss-10
ATTCCCGACGACGCGCGCTCTGGCTCGATGTTCTGCGTTAGATGGTGGTACGAGTTAGAAAGAAAGGCGAAGGGAAATGCATGCTAGCATGGCCTTATAAAGGCCCTCTCTGATCCGTGGGCAACAGGAACAAGCACACTTGCGCAGCCGCTCCGTCTGCACTCGGTACACCCAGGGCACACCGTTACCTGCCGTGTGCCCGAAATCAAAATCCTACATATTGATTCTATGAGTCCAGAATCACCTGGGAATCCAGTGGGAACCCCTCACATTCATGGCGTGTGGTTCTCACCCTATTCGAACTTACCAAAATAGTGGTGATCGCTGGCAACCTCCGGAACCTCTCGAAATGATTTTCAGGATTTAGTGATGATACTGCCAGTTTGAGCACGCTGCCTGCTCGCCAGTAAGTTCAAATACAGACAGTACGAATTATATAGTAGGCAGGGGAAGTCCGCATGGAAAGTGTACAAGTACTAGTAGCGTATATGGGGAACGAGCGTGGGATGGGGGAATAAGGTCCTGTGCGCGCCTCTAAGCAACAGCAATAGAAAAAATCCAAGTGCAACATGATGGGTATGCCATAGCGGTCGTAAATGGGGGACTGTCTGCGACGACGGGCTATGGACTCTCCTCTACAAGATGGTCATTTGTCATAGGCCGTCTGCCCTTGCGTAGCATGCCAGGTCCAGTCGCATTCGGTCCTTTCCTGTTCGATGGTAATGTCCTGCTCCGGGAGACACCTGAACCGGCATTCTCTCCGCCCTCCGTAACCGACGACAAAATGGTAGTAGGCCCAAGTTCTGTCAACGCGCCTTGCGTATCTATAAAGATGGATTAGTCCAAATGCAGCTCCGCCGTCCTCTCAGACGCACAGCGGTCAATGGTTGTTCGACGGCGCGTGACCCGTCGTGAGTCCGCTTTCTCATCATCTGAGCTTGGGACAACTGGTTCGCTGCCAACTAACGGAGAAGCGTTGGACCCTACCTCATTCGGTGGTGGTGGTGGTATGTCAAGCATAAACCAATCCTGGTGGGCGATGAGAAACTCGAGCACTCTTTGGCTGAGCGAGTGTTCTGTTGGCGACATTTCGTGCGAAGGGTGTGATAATATTCCTGGCCGGAATATTACAGCGAGGTCTGGGAAGGCGATGAGTCTGTGAGGACTTGATAAAGGAGAGGGTATATACTTGTCGCGGTCATGAGGTTTATATCTGCCTTGCGGGCGAACACAGATAGCAAGTCAAGCACGTAGAGAAGGAGGTATTGATTCGGCCGTGGTAGATTTCGTATTAAGCGCTTGTATGTGGTGATGATTTCGTCTTGGTTATGGGGTTGCTTTGCTGCAAAGGGGTTAAATAATAATTGACGGCGCAAATTTTGTGTACCCAATGCGTCCCGAAACTAGGAGGGCGAATATGAGATCGCTGTCTATGCAGAATATGATGAGACCTACGTCATGGTACATGTCGAAGGGTATCACAGGTTCCTGAAGGCGGGCGGGCACACGCGAGTCAGTGGGAGGTAAAGCAGAGTGAGAAGGAACACACAGGCATTTGGGTCAGATACCTGCGAAAAACTGATGCGACGTCATGGGGGGTATACTGCACCGTCTTCCAGTCCAGCGATTTTCCATACTGATGTCAATGACGTGAGCCGAAGGTTGCGTAGGCTAAGCAGTGAATGGCTACGCACTCGCGGCGGCGTCTCGAACAATGCTTGAAGGTCGCGCATTCGTTTGGCGGACCCGTTGACCCTGAAAACGCCCGCAACCTCCGTTGCTATTCAAACAGATGTGAGCGGCGGTAACCAGTTTCCATACGGCGATGGCAGCTACCATTTTCTTTCAAGTACAAACCACTGTACGAACAACATTGAGCACGGCCACAGGCAAGACAGCGCTGGCACACGCACCATTTGGCAACCACGACTGGTATATAGCCCCACACATATAAATCTCCTTTTGCATTTGCGGTCGAGATCTGAACACTGGCATATTTGAGGCTCTCGATGAGCGTCTTTCCAAATACCGGATGTGGCTCTGGGGAGCAACGGATGAGCGGCGAAGGGGGTAGCAGTTGAATTGATCGGAGACCTTTGGCAGCGTCGGCGGCGTCCCGTTTGACCTTTTGTACAAACGTAAAGTGGTTCCACCATGCTTTGAGGCTGGCCTTGGACGGCGGCTGATGCGCAGGGTCCGCTATCATCGTATGAGATGACAAGAGGGTATTCTGTCTAGGTTGTTGCAACGGGACCGGTGGGGCGGCGGCGGAGTCAGTGACAGCAACGGAATTCCTCCGAGGACGTTTCTTGAATATTCCAAACAGCTTGTTGGGCGGCGCTTGAGCCAGATTAGCGGCGGGAATGCGGGAGGCGGCCGGCCAGCGCAATCGACAATGCAGGTGTGAGTATCAGGTTAAGTTGGATTCCTATTGGATTCATGACGCGCGCCGATGGCCAGCACAGCCACAGGAGCTCATCACACCCTCTTCCCCTTGCAACACCATTGTGAGCCTGTAACACTTTGCCGCAAGACGCTCTTCTCTTCTCTCTCGCAGCTTGCCTCAATCTTAGCCAGAGCTTAGCGGATGCTAACCGTCTCATGAAATTTTCCTTTGCAGCGTTTTCCCCACGTGTACCCCATTCGGGTGTGAGAGCTAGCGTGTTGGTATGCGCTCTGTGGACGCGTGGGCGCGCCCGAGCGCCTTTATCAACTTGGAATCTACCCTTTAATTCCAGGCTCTGAACGCTGTAGACAACCGACAATGACACTGTGCCTCAACGTATCCTTGACCCTGCTATGACGAGCCCAAATCGATAGCCTTCCTCTGAACTCACAATGACATCGACAGGCTCCAGGGCGAGGACATTGAGAATTCCGTGAAGTCAGAGCTTGTGCTTCGATGCATGCGGCATTTGACCGTTTAGTTCTGGCTTGCGGCCATCCGTCTCATGTAGGCTCTTTGGGCGGTCATTGTCACCGTACTGGTTTGTAACATGGGGTGCTGCGACAAATGAAAAACTTAGCAAGGGTGCAGGGGTGGTCGCCACCAACAACCATGGGGTATCTCTGGAGAAATACAGCTTTGGATGCCATGTGATGAGTGGGATCCAGTAGAAGCACTGTGATTTGCGTATTAATCGAGTTCTGGCTGTCCGCTGTAAGTATGATATCGAAATCTGTACCAGTGTGTACCGGATAGATCATAGAGCTGCTTTACTACATGTACAGGACACACTCACTGCAGCATTCGAACGCAGTCTGAGGTCTAGTTCACAATCAATAGACGATTGAGATCGCTGAGTGTATAAGCCACGGTTATGCCTTTATTGAACGGGCGGGATGGACCACCGTCAGTGAATTGATATCATTGATTTTTGGGCCAGCCAGCGAAAATAGAAGTTGCTGAAGAGGCCAAGCTTATGTACTAGTAACATAGAAAACGTCTGACAAGCAGGAGTTCAGCGTTCAATGTAGCGTTCAACGTCTGACTGATTGCATCTTGAAACTGGTCTTTGATATATCGTTTGAGCGCAAACTACTACTTAAGCTTCCGTACGCGTGAGTCTAAGATCGCTACCAGAACTTATACGGGCTAATGAATCGTGTATAGCTGGCTGTCAGGTCGGTCATTTACGGCCTAGCGGGAATGCAATGTCGCAGAAATGCAGTCGATTTCCAATCTTCACATGAGAAAGTTCAATGGCTGTCGACTGCAATAATCCATCCGCGCGACGAAGCTGTGCTTAGACACATATGACAGTGGTACATTGCAAGAGTATGTGTACCCACGGAGGACAGACTATTGCTAGATGAGATGTAGGATATTTCGGTGCTAGATCACGGTATCATGAAGGAAATGTGTGTTTATTCAGGATCTTCCCCCATCGAGTTCTTTAAATTGTAGGGTCAATCAAGATTCAAATTGACAGAAATGTCGTTCCTTGCTCCTAGTGTTAATCTCGACAGAGTGATATTATCATGCGCTCGCTGTGAATGTCTCGCGATTTTGTGAATGCTCCGAATGCGAAAGTGATCAGGATTTATGAGTCTTGTAGCTGAAGCCACAAGAGGCTGTGACTAATGCACGTGTATTGAGAACGTTGGAGTTGAATGGATCACAGGTGCCCCGGGTCCCAAACACCCATATACTCGAATCCATTAAAATCGACATTTACTGTATCTGTAGACCAGCAAAGCAGATACAACTTGAACGAATCAGGTCCGCAATAGCTCAGAGTCGAACCAACGCTCATCACTGCGCTGACGTAACGGATAGGCATTGCACGTTTCCTTGTCGCCGTCACAGCATGAAATCTCCAGGCCTCGAGCTCGAGTTCCAAATACTGGCCTTCAGCCTGGAGACTCAGATTATCTCAGAGACATCCTCAGCTCTCAAGCCCTTCGCTTCAGAGAGTATCCCGCCTGCGGACCGGAAAGAAAATGGGGTCCCGCTTCCATGGTGATGATGAGTCCGTCGGCGGATCCGGTATGAACCTATTGAGTTGGAGTTTGATGATTTTCGATGCTTTAGACTCGAGCATACTTATTCTATGCAACGCTGACCACAGCTCAGTCAATGCGCCCAGGATGAAGGACAGTTACTATCAGGATGCCTTTGTTGTACTGTGGGCGTATGACTATCGCCCACACAGGCGAGCCGTCGGTTGTAACGAAGCACACCATCTTGATTGCCGCCCTCCAACGCGCAATCTATAGAGGTCATATGTCTCGGCCTGCATAGACCCCAGCGACATCCGCGTCGACGTTCACTGTCCCAGTCTGCATATCAACTGCGTATCGCTGTGGGCCAGGTGTGGATCGTCGTGACTATCATGGAGAATAGCTTTCAGAAAGAAAGCTCGTACAGCAGGCCTTATAAAATGATACAACAAACTACACCAAATTCTGACCCTACTTTGGGCAATAAACCAGAATAAACCCGCTGCTGATCAACATTCATCCTTCGTATCCGGCTTTCCACGCCTCCCATTCAATTAGGGTGTGTGTCAATTCTATAAGTTCGACCATACGGATTTGATACGGATAGCTATTGGGGGGCGGCATCAGGAACTGAACAAATACCTAATAGTACCGCAGGACCAGAGCTGGTATAAAGGCAAATATGTTTCCTCCGGACTCCGTCCCCGCCTCTGATCTTTCTTTTCACTTCTACCACGACCAGAGAGGTCTTCGGAGTCATGCCAGGCTTGGTAGGAACGAAAGACAACACGTTGGAACCATTTTCTCTGGTCCATGTTGCGGTTAAGCTGACGGCTAATGGTAGCGTTGGGCTACTGTATGACACGGTCGTGATTAGCTCTGCGTAAGCTCTTTGTTATGCGCGCAATATTTCACGCGAGACTCATGTACCCTCCAGTTTGTACGGCGGTAAGCTTGGAAGAATAGCCTCTGAGGTGCGGTATTAATAACGGGGACTTCGCTCTGCAGCGGGACTCCTACAGGCATGGTTTTATTTCCGTAAATTCAGCCTCAAGGACAGTCGCTGGATTAAGGCGTGTGTCACGGGGGTCCTTGTCTGCGACACAGTACAAATGGCATTACTCTCCAGTGCGTATATATTTGTCGATACCCACCGCCTTCCTGATGACATTGCAGAAACTGTTTATGTATACCTCGTTACCAGTAAGGATTATTTTCATCTGTCCGTTCGGCGCAAGAAGCTAACCTGATTGTTACAGACCATGGCGACGACACATTTTTGGCCAAGGTTGAAAAGTACGGGCTTAACTTGACTCTATTTGCACGGATGACCAACCAATGCTCTAGGACTCTCCTCATCGAATTATACTTCAGCGGAACCATCGGTATCCTCACTCAGGCGTAGGGTCCAACCTTTCCAGAGTTCTTCTTCAGCTGAGATGTTTATCAGGTTTTATGCATGGCGGATTCTTGTGTGTAAGCTGCGTTCTAGCCGTCCGGATGACTCCAAGCTGAATGACACGGCGCAGTAAGTAAATCATGGATCCTGCCTGGTCTGGTGGTGAGTTGTTTGTCCTCCTAATGTGCGTCAAGCCCTGACAACGACAAAGATGTTGCTCTCCGTTGGGTCGTATGGTGAGTCTCTTCAACCGTGCTGGAATATCTTCGAGCTTAAACTTCTTCAGTTACTTTGTTTGGTACGTGTGTTCTCTACGCGCTTGCGGTCAACTAAGGCCGTGTAGTCTACACCTCTATCATGTGCGTCTGCATTCAGTCGCTCAACCCGTCAGCTAACAATACCCAAGTGTCCAATTCGAGCTCCTGTCGCAACTCGTCGATCCACTGGTGCGCAGAAACATACTGATCTTGGTGACGTTCGCCGAATATTTGTGTAGCCCCAGAAGCTGTCGATGGCCATCAATTCAACGACTGCGCTGTGTGGTGAGTGAATCCTCCGCCCGCGTACGGACCCACTCGCCAGAACCCAATCGTTAACATACGGTTGCAGACATTGCTATTACCCTGATTATGATCATTTTCCTCGAACGCTCGAAGACAGGATTCCGCAGGGCAAGTCGCGCATTGCTGAATTTGTTGTTTACCCTGACATTGGGATGCACTTCAGAGCACTGACATGTTGAACCGTATGATCATCTTCGTATTCAACACAGGGTTGCCTACGACTATCTGCGCGATTTTATCTTTTTCCATGGTTTGCTTTCATTCCTCGTCGTCCGACCAAGGCTGACGAGATCTTGTAGGTCAAAGGCGAGCCAAACACTTTCCTATACATCATGTTCTACTTGATCAGTACGTTCGCCGAATGCTCAATGAAGAACGCATACTAACGGCCTTTCTGTATAGTGGGTCGATGTGTGTATCGTTTCCTCAGAACTGTCGTCCGAAATTGACCCTCTTCCCTTCCACAGTCTACACGAACTCTATCTTGGTCACGTATGTCGCCGCTAGTCCACTCTACTTGAGAAAGGATATCCTAACCATTCACGATAGGCTGAACAGTCGTGAATACATAAGAAACGGGTCCAACCATCGCACCGACACCCGCACAGGGAACGATATCTCGCTCAACACTGTCGGCAATGTGAGTCTTAGTGGACCCCTTCGCGTCGGTGGGACACCTCGCTCACCGCACTCCAGATTGCCAACCAGCGCTCACAAAATGTCTCCATTCGGATTGAAACCGACCAAGTGGTGGTATGGGTTTAATGTCCTCAATGAAATACCCCTCAACTGACTTTTTCCCTGTAGACCCAGGATGAGTCTTATAGCAAGAATCTGGACTACGGAGATGCAAAGACCTTGGCTGTCTGAGCCGCCGGCGGCCAGATTTTTGATAGACTTTCTTTGGTGTCAATCGTTACTTGCTCATATACAAACCGATGTAAACCCACTCTCGTGATTTTCCTTACTGTGGGAGTGAGTGTGCCGCTCGCATTCCCGTAATAAGCAGATCAACTTGAGAGGAACCGGTGCGCTAATGAGTTTGACGAACGACTGCAATTTAAGAGAAGGAATGGTAGATATTATGCTATGAAATGAAGCCTTTGGATCTGGCTATCCCCACCCAACTTTTGAAAACATAGGATGAAAACAAACCTACTTCGTCAGCTACTTTATGTAGGGACGAAGCCTCGTCAAGCAGCTTGTCTAGGAATGCCGGCGCGGTAGTCGGCGAAGTGAGTTGGTGTAGTTCTAGGGAGAGTTAACATAACAGAATCAAATTGAAAGCCTTCATACCTGCTGCACCGTAGACCGCTGCGAGTGTCGCGCGCTCTTTCCACCACGCAAGCTGTATACGCGTCAGCCAACGCAAACGGCTTTGATTATGGTTTATACCTGAACCGACTGGTCGTTGGCGATACGACAGGCAGTGTCTACGACGCGGAATGTGTGCTGAGCAGCAGGAATTGGATCGAGTGGGACCAGCTTGGAAGATGAAGCCAACAGTGCAAACGCCTGGGTGGTATGCGTAAGATTCCACAATTCATGGCTTGTTGAATGATGTTGGCTCACCTCCGGAAGGTGTCCTAGCACAGGCTCATTCTGCTGGAGTCGCGTATGGAGTGCGTCGCGCACGCTGGTGCTGGGTTGTGCGGCCATATTCGAGAGGCCTTCATCGAGCCAAGCGTTCACAAGTACTCTTCGCGCGTCGTCTCCGTATCCAAATAGCGCAGAAACAGCCAAATCGGACAATGGCTCGGATTGTCCAGGCAAAGCGCGCGCAGATTCCGCAAGCGCCTCTCGAGTGAATCCGTGAGTTCCAACGAGTCGCGTAGCCTGCTTCAAAAGTTGAATCCTGGCGGCCACCAATAAGTCCGGATTGACATGAACGCTCGAGCACTGCTGACCGTGACATGGAGGGTGTGTACGGCAGTAGTCGCCGGCAAGATCAACTCAGGAATGCATGCCGAACTGATGCGCCATTTTGATCTTATCTTAAGACTACCACCCGCTAATCCGCCTTCGCCATGTCTGACTGGGGTACGCAAACTGCCCACGACCTACACCGGCGCTGAACCGAGATCAGATGATTCCGATAATGAGGCCCCGGCAAAGGTCGCACCGCCAAAAGCGCCAGTGCCCAAGAAGCAGTCCAAGTGGGATGGCGAGGATGCAGAGGATGACGCCCCGGTGGTGCGTTTCGACGGTTCAAATATACCAGATCCAGTCTCTAAAAGCCATCCAGAGTGACTGGGAAGCATCTTCGGACGAGGAAGTCGAGAAAAAACCGACGCCAGCTGCGCCTCCGCCAAAGAAGAAGGGTACCCTCAAGGCCAAGATCGCAGAGAAAGAGGCCGCAAAAGCAGCTAGGGCAGCCGATGGAGAGGACGAATATGACGAGGATGCAGTCCTTGACCCAAGAGAAAAGGCGCGGAGACAGAAAGAGCTAGAGCTCAACTCTGATCTCAATAACGCGGCGGACTTGCTGGGTTCAGCTGCTCTTGGAGGTACGTTTAGCAACATCACCATTTGCTCGTCTTGCTTATGCATGTACATAGGTACGACAAACAAGGATTTGGATTCCCTCTTGTCCTTCCAGCCGAGAACGAAGGATGACTTTATCGAGCTCTCGAACCGCATCACCGAGCTCATTATCCAGCGTCATCAGAGCAAGCCTCTCTATGCTGCTTTTGTCGAGCACCATGTCCGTGCCCTTGCACAGCCTCTCAAGGATGTCGAAGTCCGCAAAGCTGCAAGCGGACTTACCACTCTCGCAAACGAAAAACAGAAGGAGGCGCGCGACAAATCTAGCGGGAAGAAAAAGGCAACAAAGACTGCTGCAAAGCCTGCTATAGGAAAGTCGTTTAGCAAGTGCGTGTTTCCATAATTTTCCAAGTCACTATTCCTCTTAACGTCCTCTCCAGGGTGGATACCAGTGTGTACGATGAGGCGTTGGACGACTTTGGTGATGGTCCAGACGACTTCATGTAAAGCCAGCATCTGGATGCGCCATGTCATGTAACTTGTAAGTAGCATGGACTGCTGGCAGATCTAGTAGCTGCATAGAGCGGTGTATGTATGTGTGATGTTGTATGTTTATAAACTGAAAACACCAACCAACTCGACCTGTGTGCCCAAGATTTTTTCAGATTTTATTTTCCTCAAACCCACTGTCCAGCGTCGACACGGCTCAGGTCATTGCACGCATATATTGGTCCTAGTAAACCTGGCCTACTTGAACGCCTTCGATATGAAGCACCTGACGATCCTTCACTGCAGCTTCATAGGCACTAAAGCACTGACATGGCACAACAGATCCCGGGCTCCGCTCCCAAGTCGACCTCCGCCATAGCGCCCGACATCGCCGTAGTGGCCGCCGGTCATAAACTGGATTAATAGTGCGTTAAAACGATGTGCTTATCCACTCTTATTGGCCGAGCTCGAAACTTCCGATTCTTGCGTACTCCCCACTAGTGAGAGGTAAGTATTGTTTCTTGAAAAGGCTACAGTTCGGCGATGCATCATCCAATTCCAGCCCAAGACTCAGTGATTCTCGGAAGACAGCCTATCCGGCAACAATGCGCTTACTTGGGCCGAGGATGGAATGCAGGGCAGCGTGAATTAGAGCTATCTCCCTTTGGCTACATGGCATCAAAGCAGATAATTGAAGGTTTGACTGCCGACTAGGCTCTCACTCTTGCTCCCATTACTACGGACGCAGGCGATAATGCTACCCACGACGTCTTACCCATCCACGGCCGCGCGAGTGGGCAGCGCGCTCATCCATTTCCTCGGTACTTTCTAAGCACTCAACTCGGACATTGTAGATTGAACGCATACAGGTGTTTCTATCCTCACTCACTGTTTCTCGCGCCGTCTTGCGCTAGAGCGCATCCCTACATGGACCAGCATACTTCATGTCCCATGGCCGCGCATCTGTCTCCTGCTCGTGTTCATCGACTCTTGGCTCTTCCTGTTCAGCAGTGGGTCCGGATCCGCCTCATTTCCATATGCCCTAACACATCCAAGGTGGCATTCTTATCTTCGGCGTCGGGCTTGACGTCGAGGAGAGCATATGCGAGGCGGGAATCCATTTCTGTATCATATTCTATTCGACGTCCAAGTTCTTGATCTACGCTTTCCTGAGTACGTACGCTTCTCTTCACGCCGAAACCGCATTGACCAATCTGCAGTCGAGCGTGTGTATATCGTATGGTCCACCGCGACAATTGTAGGCCGATTCCAGTCCCGCGTATATATCATCTGCCTCATCACTGTCTGCACGTACGGTGCTGTCATCCTCTCGATGTTCGTCGGTACGTTCTTCCCTGTTCTTCTCATACATAGACGGGCTGAGCCTTTTAGGTCGTGTGCACTACTTTCGAGAGGGCGACAGGGCATGTGTGATTGGTCTCAAAGTTTTCTCATCCCTCCCGCTTCTCTCATATGACCTGTATGTCCTCACCTCCGCTTGCCGCATTTCCTGATAGATGTCCAGCTATATGAATGTCTTTCTTACGGGCCTGTTTCTGTGGCCTCTTATGCGGCGTGGAACCTCGATGGACGACCGGGTGAAGTCAAACAAATCCATTACTCAAAGGGCTTTGGTGTACGAATACCTCGCACACATGGTTATTCTCGACTAACAGCAACACCCTCTAGAGCGTCCACTGTTGCCCTTACCACCTCGACGGTCAACATCGCCATACTCGCCAGCATGCGTGGCCAACAGCTTGGCTGGGTCTGTCTCGGCAGCTGCGGGGTTGACGTACGTTCCTCCAACTCTCTTCCCTCTTCCAAGCGCTGTCCTCCACCATGCTGACTGTCAATTTACAATCCAGGTCATCATAAACGCATATTCGTTGTATTGGGCCTCAGGTAGCCGGAGACGCAGGGGCAAACCACCCTCGATACCGTCCGGCATTGTCTCGCGGGATCTTAGTCAGCTCACACAGAGCCAGGGCCCGTCACCCCAGGATCCCTTCACGTACCCTACTTTTCAGCCGCCGACGCCACTTCCGACTGTACATGTTAGCGCTGGCCAACCGGAAACACCGCCGATTTCAGCGTTCGATAGGCTCTTCTGGTGGACGAAGATGGATAATAGTAACGATGCGGAGGCACAGCGTTCGATGCCAGCCTCTATAGAGATCATGGTCACGACACATTCCTCTGTCATAGAAACACACGACGACGACGATGAGCGTCCCCGGACCTCCAGTGTATAGCACATCGAAATTTAAAGTATGGACTAGTTAGGGCTTGCACGTATACGTTTGTCTTCGCTCTTTATCGATACACTCATTTATCTGTTTTCTTGTCTGTCTATCGTTACTCTACATGTTACTTAGTGTACTTTCATCGTAGCTCCACTGTTGCTATCAAATCTTGTGCTGACTAGAAGTTTCCTTCTATGGGTTGTTCGGAGTTATTTTCCATTGTTCTCAGCGATGCAATTTTCGAAAGCAGTAATTTAGCTGCCCCGAGATACGATTACGACTCGTATCAGGCGCGGAGCGCGGAATATCAAGTTTCCGATGCCCAGGTAGAAGCAGAACTATCAATTGGCGGGTTTCGCCTTCCTATGAGCCCCAAGACGCAATACAGATTGACTACTGGCGAGAGCTCCAGACGGTTAAAAAAGGTATCCGAAGGATGCCGTTTGTTTTGTTCAATTCAAGCTCAGTACCCCATAGCAGACCTAAACATGGGTACCATCAAGTCCTTTGACTTACCTATTTTCGTGATCCATCCGCCGAGTATAATACCCCAAAGGACGTCCACATAGATGGAACCGCTGTTCTGCAGTAGTATTAGGGCAAGTTTACTCATGGAATCTGAGCGTACCCTGCCGTTCGTCAATGCGATGATTTCATAGCTTCCCTTGTATTCTTTCGTCGGAGGGTTTCCGGCTACGGACGACAAGATGTTTGGTACCACGATTCCCATATGCGCCTGCGCCTTGATTGCATTGCGCTGCTCTTCCCATTCAATGATATCCCCCATCACATAGATGTCGTCGTGGCCTTGCACTTGCAGGGTGGGCTTCACCTTGACGTGACCAGAACTGGAGAGAATAGACGGGTCAAGAGTCTTGAGAAATGCGGTATTGGGAAGACCGCCTCGAGTGGATACCTGAAGGCAAAGGTGAGATCAAGGGAAAAACACAATTTATGTAAGTTTGAGCCCGCACAAATAGGTCGCCTTCAATTTCCTTTCCGTTGCGCGTTGTGATTTTGCCTCCTCCAGTGGGAATCTCAGAGTCAACAGTGTCCCCAAGGATGAGCTCCACTCCGCGCGCAGTGAGCCCGGCAGCGGCATAGTCGCGATATTTGTCTGGATACGCAGCATTGATAACCTTGGATTGGGCATGTACAACGGTAACGGACTTGTCCTGCAATCCAAGTCAATTTTGCCTTACGCGCGAGAGTTGTACTTGAAAACGCACCGGCCAAAAGTCCCTGATTTCACCTGCAAGCTCGAGACCGACTGCGCCAGCACCCACAATGACGATGCGCTGAGCTTGGGTATACTCCTCGCGACACTGTTTCAACCATGCGTTCATCGCGTCCGCCGAGTGAGGAAAGTCCAACGGCCCGCTCCACTTGCATCCCGTCGCCAGCACAAGGATCTTGAAATGCACCTCCTCGCCGTTCTCCAATTGCACCGCACCGCCCCCGCCAGCTTTCTTCGTCACGCCAACCGCCTTGCCTTGCACGAACCGTCCATTGCCCTTTGGAAAGATGTTATCATAACCCGCGAGCGCCAACCCCTCCAAATTATCGGCATCCGAGCAAGTCATCCGCAGGCCAGCGGGCAGCCAAACACGAAAGGGCCGTGGGTCGATGAGTACGATGTTGAAGCCCGCCGGCACCTTCACGGAGAGAGCTTTGGCGGCCTCTGCGCCGTATCCTCCGCCAAGGACGACAATGGTTTGGTCTGACATGATAGGTGCTAAGAAAGTGTGTGAGCCGTGAGTCGGTCACAGTGCTGTACCCTGCGCGCACAGATCTAACCAGCCTCAGGATTCTGTGTCATATTGATATCTTCGGATTATGGAGTCCAACGACAGATTTCATGTTCTCAAATGAACAGATGGACGGAAAGCGAACGCATTCAACTTCATGGACAGTGAGAGACGCGATCGAGTTAGTTAGCGGCATTAGCCGAGTGAAGAACTTGAGTCTTGAGAGCAATTCTTCATGTAAGGATTGTCGTGGCAATAATGTCATCCCTGTTGCTGCTGCATACTGTGGCATACGGGTCCACCACTGTCCACAGAGTATCATCTCAGATCATCAAATTGTTTATAATACGAACAAGTGCTTCAAAAAGTCATAAACGCAAGAACAATAACATGTAAACAATATCAAGTACAAGCTAAGGGCACGCCTTGAATCAAGCGTGGCACATCTGGGAAGCTCCAAAACGAAATTGCAATGATCATATATACACCTGCAACATGGATCAACAACAGCAAGACACCCAGGAAGGACAGAAGCGTACCGATGAGGGCGACACCACTAAGATAATGAGCACGTCCATCCTCAATCGAAAATTTGACAAGCAGAACCGATAGGAAGAGGGTCTAGTAAAAGGTCAGCACGAGGACGAGGTTTTACTTCGCGGCACGCACCAAAGTCTCAAGGGAGTCGAACAGCAGCATCAACGGCTTCCCCATTCCCCAAGCGATAATGACCAACAAGGGGATAACGAAGAGTGCGATTTGAATGCAACTTCCGACAGCGACTGACATTGCCAAATCGAACTTTCCCTTGTGTGCAACAACCACGGCAGTCGTGTGCTCTGCTGCGTTGCTAATAATGGGGATGATGATGAGGGTGATCCACTCTTTCGAGATCGACGGGTGGGATTCGACCAGACCGTTGAGAGAGTCAACGAGAAATTCAGCGGTAAGATAGGCCAAGGCCGTGACAGCGACGAGAAGTAGGAGCGCAGATTTCGTGTTCATCTTGATGTGCTCGGGCTCCGCGTCGCTTCCGATTGTCGATGTGTTCGGCAGAGGCAAACTCTCGTGCTTTGACGCCTTGCCGTACGTGTTGACGGACATGTCGACAATGGTAGATGCGTCGGAATTGGTGTCCAGGAAAAGATGGGTATGCGTGTAGAACTGGAAGAAGAGGTACACAACATAGCTGAAAGGTCATTAGCGATGTGTTCTTGAAGGGAGCAAAAGCACCAACATGCAAATCAGGATGATGGCACTACCACGACTGAGACGAAGGAGGACGTCGAGCTCTTCTCCTTGAGGCAAGCGGTCTCCAAGATATTCATGTAACGCCGAAGGGACAATCAAGGAGATGACCGAGACAACCATGAGCGATGAATTGAGCTGTGCGACCATAGGCTGGAATTCCTGGGATTTGAAGCGTAAACCACCAACTAATGGAGCCATTAGTAGAGGTCTTGCCAACTAGAACAAAGTCGTACCGACAAACGCCATGCCCAATACAAGGAGCAAGTTGCTAAGAAGTCCGCCCAAAAGGGAGCTCTGAACAAGCTCGAGTTCGCACTGATTGGCAATTAGATCAGCATGCATCCGAATGGCGAAATGGCGCACCTTGCCCAAAGCGATGCCGGCAATAATCATCTCAACGATGTTCCCCAGGGTAGCGTTCAGCAGACCACCGACGCTCATACTTGTCTTGAGGGCGATTTGCTCGGTGCCGAAACCTAGGAGGGCGGCGAGTGGGACGATGCCCAACGCAGAAAAGACGAATACGAGGGTAGACGATTGATGGGTGTAGTGTAGCGCCCAAGAAACTGGAATGAACAACAGGCAGAGGTTGAGCGGGGTGTAGAGCGCCGCTGCTTTGAACGACGCGAGATAGGTTGGTTCCGGCCCAAGAGGGTGAGTCGGTGTGAAGAGTGTGCGCAGTCGCTGCTTGACGCCCGCCCATTTGCTAGGTGGCGACGATGGCGACAGAGTTGGCTGAGGCAGGGGACCTGCGAATTGAATTGACGACGACGAGGATCGACGACTGGTTACTTGAGATAGGTGTTGTGGGAAGCTATTTCTACTAGGGGGTTCGTCATCGTCGTCCGAGACGCTTGTGGCGAGAGTAGGCTGGGGGAGGGTGCCTTTGACGATGACATTGGCAGAGCGCGCGGTGGGTTCTTTCATTCACGGAGGACGACCAAGGGGGGTAACGTTACCGAGTGATCTCTCCGTCTCTGGTTATATACTGTTTCAGCACGTGTAAAAGTGCTCACGTCACCTGCGCACAGCCTTCCGGCCATGAATGTGGCGCAATGTGCCCCGGATCCCCGAACATACTTACACTGGACCAAAAACATGCTCAATCACGCCGCAAAGACTAACATTTCCTTGTGTGAGTTATAGCATTCTCTCTTAACAGCTATGCAGTCTGTGAGAAGACGTTCACCTTATTAGCTCTCCTTAGCCTACAGTATGCCGAAATGCAATGTGGATGCTTGTTGCCCCAGATTAGCGCTCTAACCCAGACTGTAAGTGTTATGCTGATACCGTATAATACTGCATGTCAACACCACTCTGGAGCTTCTCGTATTCTCTTTTTATTCTAGATACTTTCACAATAACCGTCAAGGCCCACGTAATCTTCTCTGTAAAGACCTATGAAGACGCGTTTGTGTAGGCTTCGTTGATGATTGCTCCCATTGTCAGCTGACGGAATTGAGCACTTCCCGCAGCCCGAGGCTCCATTTGTATAGTGCCCTGCTTTCGAGTAAGGCATACCGCCGACAGCCAGCAGCTCTCGTTACTCTTGAGTTACACTGTCCATTCTCTACACCGCGCGGGGAACCGCGTAAGGCCGCTCAATGAGCAGTACAAGATTGGTCATCCTCCATTGTTCCCTTTTGGGAAACCTCCCAACAAAATACCCTTTTGGGACTCAGGTTTTTCCCAAGGCTTCTGCATGATAATGGTAGAAGTAAGATAAAGCATTTCCAATTACAGTACATAGATGGTTGGTATATGTTTACAGATGCGAATGACCCAATAAATACGAACGGTTCGTCTATCCAAGTACCTTCCTGAGACCCTCTTTTTGCGAGGGCGTGATCCTGTCAGGGAATGTCACGTCCCACCGCACAATCAAGTCTCCTTTGCTACGCGTCGCACCGTCCTTGCGGATAGGCATGCCCTCTCCAGGTACTGTTGTCTCTTGGCCAGGTTTTACCACCCCGGACGGTACAGCGACTTGGATCTTCCGCCCATCGAGGAGTTCGACCGTCTTCCTTCCACCAGTCCCCGTTAACGCGTCGACAAGGGATATTGGCACCTTGCAGACGAGGTCATTGCCATCTCGACTCCAGACGTCGTCGGGTTTCTCCTCGACAACGAAGACAAGGTCTTGTGCGTCGCCATTGGGTTGTTCGTTCCCGGCGCGTGCGAACCGTACTTTCGTACCGCTCTTCCAACCAGGATGGATTTGGATATCGAGCACCTTCTCTTCCGTCGTGCCGTTGAGTAACCGCCGGCCGACCTTAAGATGTTTGACGGTGCCGTTGTAGAGATCCTTCAGCGCGACCTTGAGTGGTCGTGATATTTCTGAGGTGGTGGGAGCGGGAGGCTGTGTGTCAGTGCGTCGAGGTTTGCTGCGAGGCATCCCGCCGCCCATTCCATTGCCCATTCCGCCTGGCATGCCACCCGAGAATCCGCTCATATCATCATCGTCGTCGTCGAACATGGTTGTTGTGCGTCGCGGTCGGGCACCGCCGCCCATTCCACCCATGCTACTCATCCCGGGCATGCCACCCATGCCAAAACCGCCGAATCCTCCGCCAAATATCTCTCTGGATGATAGTCAGTATTGATAGCTGATGAGAAGAAAGTGTAGACGCACTCGAAGAGCTTGTTAGGGTCAGATGCACGGAATCCTCCTCCACCTCCGCCTCCGCCAAATCCACCTGGACCGGTGCTAAACGAGAATGTCTGTGCGCCGCCACCCGGGAACCCGCTGAAACCGCTGAAGCCACCGGGCCCGCCTGGGCCACCGGCACCGGCACCAGGCGTAGGTCCTCCACCCTTGAGGCCTTCTTCGCCAAACTGGTCGTAGATAGCGCGTTTGTTCTTGTCGCTGAGGACTTCAAATGCTTCAGAAATCTGGGAAGGAATTTAGCGATGCTCTTGGTCAGGAGCTTGAGAAACGTACCTCCTTGAATTTTTGGGAGGCCTCTTCTGAGCCGCCATTGCGGTCGGGATGGAATTTGAGAGCCTGCAAAACTGGTTAAGATTTGGATCATGGCGGTCAAAGTCCAAGTGTACCATCTTCTTGTAGGCCTTCTTGATTTCATTGTCGTCGGCGCCCTTTGAGACGCCCAAAAGCTTGTAGTAATCGGTACCCATGGTTGTAGTGGTAAAGATGTGTAGGTCACCCTATTCGCCGCGATGAACGTATTTATCGTGTCGAGTTCCATTTGTCTGGCTCACTCACGAATCTTGGAGAACCGTCTATCTGACGTCAGAGTCTCGATCGTGCCTTTTTGCCGTCATGAGGCATTCCTCCTCCTTCGCCCGTCCTTCCTCTCCAGTCCAGGCTTCCATTGGCTAGAAGGAGTGTTATCGCGCTACGGCATTGCCTGGGGCTCGCACTAGCAGCAGGCATGCAGTTGTTTCACTGATTGAGGCTCTGTTTGCAGACTATCGAGTATTGCATATTGAATTGTTATGTAAGTAAGTTATATAGAAATGTAAGTCAATGTCCATTATGCTCCTGGGCCCACAATAGTGTATTCTGCCCTAAGTAACTGTGAGCGTTCGGTACTTTCCAATGGATGTATGTAATAATCTGAAAAGGCAGCGAGCCCGAGCGAGGCACTCTAACCCCTACTCACAGTCTCCTTTGGGCTTAGGCTGATATGGGACCGTGGGTCTTGTAGTATGTACTCAAGGCTGAGAGCGATGATTGACTCGGGCCTGAAGCTAAAAACGCGGACTGTATCCAAACTGCATCAGCCGGGAATCGAACCCGAGGCGCGGGCATGGGAAGCCCGCATGTTACCATTACACCACTGATGCTGTGAACGCAGTCATCCTCGATTTTTGGATATATGACTAGCCTTTTTCGTACCTGGTCAATGTAGATCTTGCCCTTCAATTGAGTGGATAATAACTCTCATTATGCTTGCCCATAGGCTCAGGCTCGTACCCTACGCCTAATTCGACTTCTTCACGGTCAAAAGTCTGGATCTCACGTTGAGCGGTGGGACTTGGCGGTTCGCGATCGCATGCATGTGAATTGCTTCGACTATGACCATGACCGGAGTAGCAGCGGCTACCACTTGACCTCCGACTTCGATGTCCACCACGACGACGAGCACGACGACAAGCGCGATGCCAGCCAAGTCAAGTCCGCTGTCTTCATCATACGTGATGTCGACCAAGAAAGCGACTGCATCGTCCCCAGTGTCCCAGCTCGGTTCCCTTCTTGACGGCGCCGGCCGCGCATTCGTGAACCACGATTATCGCCTTACCCAGTCCCTCGTTGATTCTGCATTTGCCCTTCTATCTCCTCCTACTTCTATCCCCGATACCTTGGACGACTTACGCTGCCGTTGGGAGGTGTTCCGCATCACGCTCGAAACCCATGTCTATACAACCAGCTCAGTGTCGGATGATCTTCCCTCATATCTAAAAGAACTCCTCGTGCAATCTTCCCAGACGCTGATAACTGCTATGTACCAACGGTCACTTCTACTCTTCTCTCCACCGAATGCATCACCCAAGGCAATGAATGTAGTCCACGTCCCGCCGGCGGTCATCAGTACTCTCGTATTCGCCACTCTCAAGGTGAACTGCCCCGACGTCGGCCGAATTATTATTGAAGAATGGCTTGCGCGCCGCGACGCGTATACATTCCCTGGCCGCGACGAGGCGTACCGGAAACTACTGGCCATATACTGCCTCCAGATTCTGCCGGCCTTAGATCTATGGGAATACGCACAGGAGTTTCTTGACTACGAGAGCGAGATGTCACACAAATCCCGAGAGGTGTGTTAAAAGCCAGAACAGACCAAATATAGGCTAACCCATTTGTCCAGCATCTGCGCAAAGCCCTTAACGATGCATATAACAAGTCCAAAGCTGCAGAGGCCGCTCCAACACCCACACCCAGTGCCCCGGGGTCCCCTCGTAGTCAATCTCCCGCGTTATCCAGCTCCTCGTCATCCTCATTGTCGACAACCTCAACTCATACTGCCGTGCCCAACAGAGTCACGGGCATGCTGAACACCTCAACATCCACCCAGTCGGTCTCCTCGAATACTACAGCCAAACCTCGTTCGCAATCTCGCCGCAGGGCTTTGTCCCCCGACCGCAAGGAAAAATCTCCCGCACGATCTTCAACGCCGTACTCTGCGCCCCATGCCGCTCTCGTACGAGCCCATTCGTCGCCCGTAGCCGCACCGGCAACTGCAAGTGCCCAGGCTCCAGGCTTTCTGGCCTTAGTGAAGGCGTCTATCTCACCCTTACTCAGTTCATCTCGTGTGGTGACGCTGTTGATTTTCGGGGTCGTGTTTCCCCTCATATCGATGGTCGTGCGTCTGCGCAGACGGGCTGGTGGTGGTGGGCCATCTGCTACCACCGTGGATGCTGTACGGAAGAGGCTGCAAGGAGTGAGCGGGGCTGAGGCTGGCTTGTTTAGCCGTGCTGTTGGGGAAGTGCTCAGAGTTGTGTCGGACACGGTGCGAATGGCGGGTAGTGGGCTTGTATGATTTTTTTCTTCTTGATATCTACTTACTGTAACTTACCTACGCGTGTACTGGAGAACAGTGTTAATACTACGGAGTTGAGTTCGGGCCTTTCTTCGTGAAGTCCACATTTGACAGCAATCTGCAAAAGAGTGTTCAATGACATGGGCCGTAGGCAACTTCCGAACGAAACAGAGGATGCGCCCTGGATCTATTCGTCAAAATACGAAGAATCGGCGAATGAATGAGTGCAGAGGAGTTCTCTGGTTTGCATCCAGCGGCCCCGCCGATGTGTCGATTCTTAATAGCCCACTATGTTGCGCGGAGTAGGAATTCTTGGGGTGTTCACCGGCCTTTTGAATGAGAAAAATCAAGGTGCATATATATAGTGGGTCTGCGCAAGGACTGCACCCAGCATGCGTTGGGACCTGGATCTGCACGGCCCGAAAGTTTATATCCATATCCGTACGAGTGGCTCAACAATGCCTCATCAGCCCACCTCTACCTCACACGATCGAGGTTTATTAAACCTGGTGCACCTGTCAGCAGCACCAGGCTTAATAAACCAGAATTCTGCTAAGGGCGCGTGCAGGCAATATTTAGGACTTAACTTTGGCTGCAAAAGTAACTAAGGCTAGATATAGGCGGCTAAGTCTCCGGCAAGCAATCGGCTAATTGCCGGGCTGTTCATGACGACGCGTGGAGACGGCATCACGTTGCCGAATACCACGCGCCTTCAGAATCATTGTCCCGCCGTCGTTCGGTGTCGTGTCCCGCTCACACGGGCCACATTCTGAGCTAGTAAATCAAATA
>KN880783.1:0-20899 GCA_000934385.1 Cylindrobasidium torrendii FP15055 ss-10
GCGCGCCGGCGCCTGTGGAGCATTGGTGATGGATGCTACTTATTAGGCAGGTGGCGTCTTAAGACGGACTCGAGACGGACGTCTCGAGACGTCTTAAGACGGGTGTGGCTGTGCGTCTTGTCACGTCTTGTCTGGTCTTGCCGCAACACTAGCCATCGTATCGTGAGCTCTCAGCGGACGAATGGTAGCGAGTCTAGGGCAATTCCCACGCTTTTGGCTGAGCCATCAGTGACATCACCGTTCGCTGCCCGATTAGGACTCAGGCCAAAGTTGCGAACAGGATTCCCAGAAAACTCGAGCGCACCCGTGGCTCGTACACACATTATTTACACTGCGGAAAAATCAATAAAGACAGCAAGGAATACTTTCTAACAGAGAAAATTCCGGGAATTAGAGATGGGAGGCTGTGAATGCAAGGCCAATTAAAAGAAATTCGGCCAAAACTCTGCTACGCAGCGTGAAATCATCATATTTTCTCTGTTAGTTCCCATATTCAGCAGTATAAAGTCAAATTCCGTCGATTTCCGGTACAAATCTCCGGCTGACTCGTCGTTCCGAATTTTGTTCGAAGATCGGGCTCAGTTGACCCACGTGGGCCAAAGCACTTCTCTTTCCTCCCCGAGTGTGCGTCTACGGACGCGTTTTCACGCGTTATTTTGATGCCAAAACACATTACCCATCGAAATCATGATATCGGTCCCATTCCCCGGCACCGGCGCACATCAAAGACCTCGCGCGGTGCACAGACTGCAGCTGCACGACTTAGGCGCCATGCGCCCTCTGGGGCCGATTCTACGTCTATTCCCTCGACTTCCTTGCACCACCCTGCACCCTCTCCCTCTTTTCCAAAGTCTCAACTAGAAATGAAGCTCCATACTTGGAAGCAGCAGAGAAGGCGGCAGGAAAGAAGAGGGAGCGCGCAGAGAAGCAGGCATCTGTCATACCGATTTTGGCTGTGTCCGAGGTCGAGTACATATCGAGCATCAAGAACTGGAGATCCAAAGGGTATATTTCAGTTGCGCAGATAGATGAGCAGCTCGAGTGGCTCTTTTTGCATGGAGTGAAATGTATTTCAAAGGCTAAGAGTGGCCGCGGAGATGGTCGCGCTGGGAAGCTGCTGAAGTGGATTGAAGGCATCAAAGAGTATGTGGACTCTGGAGTTAGCCGTAGCGCCGAGGCAGACGATGGAGATACCTCAGACGATGAGGAAAACTTAGGGGAGAGGGACGAAGATGATATTATAGCAGCAGTACTTGAGGACGATGACGGCTATGATTCCGAAGAAGATTACTACAAATGAACTTAAATATCTTACATATTATACTCATACTTAGTTCCGCTTTCGATATCTTGCTCGATATTCTGGGATTTACCTTAGTTACAAAACCTGGGATGAATTCGAGTGGCGCATTGCTTAGTAAGCTAACGATCGGGCTTGCAGGCGGTGCCCATGCCCAGACTCTCGCGTTCTTGAAGAAACTCTGCATCTACGTAACAGCTCGCCCATTTCTCAACGAGGATAGTCCACACGGCCTACAACATATACACTCTCATTCTGCCACCGTGAAGGCGCACATCGGTTATTGAGCCACCATACAACATGTCCGAACAGTCTGGCAGTAGCGGCGACGATGCATGGCTCCCCAATCTTGCAAGTCAACTATCGCGCGCAATTTTCACCAACACTGCCGCCACCCAACTCATCAAGCCAGAACTCGAGTCTGGCGACATTACACAAAGGGACTATGCTGCCATCTCGCAATACTATTCCGACATGGGCCCTCGCGCGGCCAAATACGGCACTGTGCGTCCCATATTTCTACCCATTGCGAAACTACTCTTATCACAGTCATGTTTGCAGGTTTCCATCATTCTCCCTTGGGCCATAGCATCCTTGTTTCGTTACCGCAAGATCCCACTCATGTCACCCCGCGCTTTCATCAGCATAGCTACTTCAGCCCTTGCCCCACCTATACTTCAAGCCACCATGGAAATGAGAGAAATGAAGCAAATGTACATGGACTTGGAGAACAAGGAGGGCGTTATACGCAGCCTGGAGCATGCCAAAGAAAGATATCTCGAGGCTGTCCGTGGCCAGAACATCAGCGACCCGTTCGCGTCTGCGAACATTGATCGCTTCGTCGCCGCTGCAAAGCAGTCTCAGCTCCCCCGCACTGCAAGTGAGTATGCCCCGTCCATGTACTGCGCACTTCTTAACCCAAGGTTTCCAGCAGGCAACGCTTCTTCGGAATCAAAGGAAACTGGCTCCGTGTTCGATTCTTTCAGCGATCCTGGTCCCAACTTCGAAGAAAGTCAGCAAACGCAGGCGCCGATCCAGAGACAGCCACAGCAGGAGTCCCAGGGCGCGCCTACGCCCGGGCAGCCGACGTCGAGATGGGACCAACTCCGTGGGAACTCGCAAACTGCAAAGCCGTCGACATGGGATTCTTTGCGCCAACAATTCGAATCGCCTGCAAAGACCTCTGGAGATCCACCGCCGCCGAAGGAGGAGCTACTTATCGACGATGCGCCAGATTATGATACGTCTAAGCCGGAGAGGAAGAGGTGGACATGAATGAGTGCAGGACGGGCATGGACGAAATTGTATGGTCAATGTGTATTTGTATAACTTCAATCAACCTCCACCGAGTGGATTCCTATTTATCATTCGCGACGTTGATCCAGTTCTTAAGGTTGTCGAACGTTGAACGAGCAATGCATTTGTGCCACTGGGGTATCCACCATTTGACCTCGGTGGTTTTACGATCTTCCCTTATAACCGCCATCATCATCATGGGCTGGCAAAAGACTTTCGCACTTGCACGACGCTCAAAAGGATGCCATCTCATCACAGATGAAGTGCAGAGCCAAATCAGGGAAGGCTTGAAGGACGTGTCGGTATGTTTGAGGCTCGATTGCATTATGGATTGCCAGTTTGACTTGAACTGGAGGCTGGGATGCTGTTCCTCACCGTGTAAATTCTCTCCTGAAATCCATATGCGTCTTGATGGTCAACTAACCGTGGATTAGCAAACACACGAGCTGTGCTTTAACGCTTAACGAAAATTGGGACAAAGGTGGGTCATTCGAACACATAGCGTCACGGCCTTGCTTATGGCACCAGATGTTCGCACAGGTTGGTGAGTGTGCATTGGCAGTTACGGGTCTTATGAGACCTCAAGATATGAACATGGCATTGGACCATGTCGTCCCGGAAAGCCTCAACTGGATCCACACCGACGAAGGTCCAGATGATTCGTGCGCATTTAGTAACCTGTACAACTGAGGACACACTCTGATGTCTGCCAGGGTATCCCATACCAAATCATCTCTCATCGGTGCAACGGTGAGATAAGGTGCCTTGTTACACTGTAAGATATTGAGAGGCGTCCAGGTTAGCATTCCCATTACCAATGGCCAAATGAATCTGGGTATGTACTTGATTATATGGCACTTTCTCTATCCTTATTTCTGCGAACAGGTACATGGCAAGGAATTTACCTAGCTGAATTCCGTCATATGAGCCATGTCCGCAATGTGGTTGCGACTGTTTTGTGAGTACAGTGAACTTGGCCGCCAATAGCTGCTATTTTCTGATATGGAATGTCCCGTAGATCCTAGACGTGATATGTGTGTTTGGTAGCATCGTGTGTATGTCAATCTGTCAAAGTGTATATCCATTTCCAATGTGTCCGCACCTTGTTCTCAAGTTGGCGAGTTGACACATATCGAATATTGGCCACGAGGCAGTGTGCCGATTGCCCGCTCATGTGGGGGGCGATTGTTCCTGTAGACCGTGCGCACAGCCGCCACCCGCCTGTGTATAATCCAATGGGCGTGGGATCACTGTTAGTAGTAGTCGAATGTGGGCAGCAATCGGAGCGCATAGATACAAGCCGAGGTTCAGCAGGATGACAATGCAAATGATCACTTGAGCTTCTTCTGATTGGGACATTCAACAAAAGTCATATCACTCTGTGCCGCAATTGAAAGGGCTCCATCATTTCTTCTTCACACCACCACCACGACCACCACAACTTCCCCCAAACCCTGTTTGCGACGAGCCCACGACAAGACACCACCGTTGCTTGCCGACCGAGGAACTCCCAGCATCGAATCAGCGGCCATAGCAAATTCAAGTTATTGGAAAGGCGCTTACGATGCCGAAAGCACCATCAAATTCTGTCGGGCCATCTTCAAGCCGTCCTTCCCTGAGGCGCAACCAGGTGCGCTCGCTGCCATACAGTCTCAGACGATAGCCAATGACCAACGTTCCCAGGCATGCCGCTCCTGCAGGAAGAGAAAACTCGTATGCTCCATCGAATAGCGGGAAGACGCACTCACTCATGCGCCTTGCAGAAATGCGATGCCCAGCGCCCCCATTGTTCTACCTGTGTCAGGTAGGCCCACGCAGTCCATACATAGCGGCCTACTCAACGTTTGCGAACTAGACAGTGGCAAGCGCTAATAAGCGTACCAGCACCCGTTGGTTATGCGTAAGTCACCAGGCATATCACAAGGTCCGCCTAACAAGCCGCGAAGACATCCCCCAGAGCCACAGTGTTCGTACGACCCAGTTGATGGGCTCACCCTCGCGCCGGAGATCGAGCCCTTGGAGAAGATTAGGCAGCTGGAGGCCCAAATCAGTGCGTCGACATCTGGTTGCCAGCGCAATCCAATATTCACCACTTTCTACAGCATCGCTGAAAAGCCAACTGTTTGAACAACAAGCGCGCCCGACGTCCCGTAATGCATCTGCCGGACCATCCAGTCAGACATCTCCATCTCCCATCCTGCCTCGGCCTCTCTTGGACAAGGGCGGCATAGCCCTCCCCCACATGTCTATTATGAGCGTTCTGAAATCCGAGGAGCATGCTGCCAGCCCATCTACGACAGACAGCCCCGACTCGAATGGCTCATCAGCAAGTTCAAACGGAAAGAAGCCGGACCACTTCATGGAACTGCTGTTTTCAGGATGGAATCCAGACTTGCCAGACCCCGTTACCCTGAATCACTAGTGAGTTGTGATGGCTTCCCCTCACAGCTGTCCCACTGAAGCCACCAAGTATCGATGTTTTCTTTCGGTGCGATCCCTGCGGGTCCAGGGTGCTGCACAAGCCATCTTTCCTTAGCGCTATGTTGCTTTCTCCGCGCGATCCAGGCTTCCCACATTCCGCTATCCTTCATGCTATTGTGCGTCACTCTTTTGACAGTGGCAAAATACACCTTGACATTCTGTCGCCAGTGCACCGCTGCCTCTCGCTGGTCCCCTCAGAATGTCACCGTACTTCCTGACGGCTCTCGGAGAGACCAGTTCGCCGAATTTCATGCCAGCAAGGCGCGCCAATACATCGACCGGACAATGGCTACAGGCGAGGATATTTTCTCTGTTCTGCAAGCGTGCATATTGCTGTCGTGGTACTTCTACCAAGAGGGTCGTTGGGTCGAGGTCAGCCTGATTGCTGCTTAATAACTTGCATCAAAGCTCATACACTACCCAGGTGTGGATATTCGCGGGCTTCCAGACTCGTGTTGCCGTTCCCTTGCGTCTGAATTATCCTGGCACCTTCTCCACTCATGGAAATAGTTCTCCGGGTGCATATCTCGCACCACCGAAGGACCTACGGGATTTGGAATCACGACGCCGCACTTGGTGGATGACCATTGTTTTCGACCGTATCGCTTCAGTCGGCGGATGGATTCACGCTGTCGACGAGCGCGATCTTGGCACAGAACTCCCACTTCGAAACGAGGATTTTGAGTCGCAGGTACACCAGTTCGAGCTGGCGCCGACGAAACCTAGTTAACCCATTGTCAGGTCGGCGTACCGAGCAACCCCCAGGACCTTTCCTCGCCCAATATTTTCACTAAACACCCTGCCCAATACACGGACAGCTTTTTATTGCTCATCAAGGCTGTTATGCTCTTTGGACGGGTTACGGACTACAATGTTCGAGGCAACTTGCGCGCTGCAACAGCTCCACCGAAGCACACAAACCCATTCACGTTGGATGGTTTTGAGGCTTTGGACAAATTGGTTTCTCATGATTTCCTTGAGAGCATTCCCTACATATACAAAACCAACAAGGGTGTGACGGATGCGGTCGGTGGAAGCACTCTCGATACGGACTTGTATATGGTTCACATCGTTCCTCATGCGTACGTCGCTGGCATATAATTGCGGGTGTTAGGCTTGCTCATTCTTGTCTTTAGGGCCGCGATTACCCTCCATAATCCTTATTTGGACTTCACGGATCCACAATCACTGTCGACTTCGAGATGTGTGAATGCAGCCAGGAGCATTCTATCTGCTTACTACATGCTTTCGGCGACCTCACTTGATATCACTCGCCTGCATCCATTCATCACGGTTGGTCGACGTCCTTCGTTAATCTTTTGTTTTGCCTCTGAATCCAAGTAACAGATTTGTTGGTATTTGGCGGCCGTCGTACAAGTTCATCTCTGCAAATACTTCATTGAAATTGGCGACGCCGAACGAGAGGCGACGGTGTGGGGCGAAATAAACGTTCTGAGGTGAGCGCCTTCCAAGCCTGATCAGGAGATGTTTGGCTCACTCTTGATATTTAGGTTTGCTATGCTGGCATACGGACAGCGCTCTCCAATTGGCAGTACGTAAGCCAGTGGCATTTGTCTCCGCCCTCTCATTCTTTGTAGCTCGTCAGGAACGCCTGCTGCAGGGGCTGATGAAGGAAATCGTTCGTATGACCGCCCAGAAACAACCCCTTGAGGTCGGCGTTCCATTGTACCCTTTCTCGTCGAATACCCTTTGGCGGAAGGATGGTACTGGAGTGTCGACCGATGGTTCGATGAACCCGCTCCCAGTCAGCACATCGTCTGACAGTATGGATCAAACTGGTGCTAGTCCCTCCATGGCGCCCTCGGCATGGATGATACAGCACTCCTCACCAGGAAGTGAGCACAGCAGGGGTAGTTATTGAATCAATGGCGTGGAACGTACAATTTTCGCTGGGCTGGACGGACGATATTTTGTGGACTACTTGGACTTTGTTTGTTATTGCTCCCATTGTTACTTTTACATAGCCTGTCCATATTTGTGGTACGCTGTTATTACTCGTGTGAACATTGCCATTCGTAGATTGATTGTTCACTTGATGCAGAGCTGTGGGACACTCTACTCTGACAAGAACGGTAATCACTATTCCAGCATATCAATCCTGAAGCTGATGGCCTGAAGGCCAACGTGTTGACATTCTTCCTAATGTAGCCACTTGCCGAAATTGCCTCCGCTCAACTCCCTTTCCACCGGTCTGCCATCGGTCATCTTTCGTTTTCGACACTCATCATGTCTTGGGAAGGTGGCCAAATATTTCACTAATATTCGCCAGTCTTCTCATTCCTATCCAGACCTCAACAAACATATAATGCTTGCCTATGGCCAAAATGACCACACATTGACTTTTGTGACACGGTTCCCTGCTGACTGCGACGCACGGGGAGAACTGTTAGAATCGATAGTCCAATCGATGGCAAGTGAGGTCGATTTGGCGGCCGAAACACGATTGGCTGCCCTTCCACCGCCTGGTGAACAAACGTCTGCGTGGGCGCAGTTAGGCGTCAAGGATACGGCCATATTCTCAGATCGTTTGATGCAGAGTTGCTTGAACCTCGAGCAGGATAATCCGTATCCATTCACCGATGTGCCATACTCTTGCTACAACCTTCGAAGTACGTGGGAAACCTGCTCCAAAACGCATCGGGCGGCCGCTCTGTTGCTTCATGCTCTCACGGACACCGAGGATGCCTTTCAGCATCTTCCATCGTTTGTCTATCTCGCTCAACATCCCCGTGTCCCTCTCCACCTTGTCATGGCCGTACACTCGCGGCGTATGGAAACAGCGCCTGACGGCACTATTCAGTGTGAGTAAATAGAGCGGACATGTCTGTCACTTGGGGCTCATGTCGTACAGGGCGTACAGAGCTTGGGCGCTCGCTCACCGGGGTACTCGCGGGGTACATCGAGCTCACGATGATTCTATACATCCATCTTCGCATTTGTAGTGTCCTCGAGCAAGGCTCGGTGGCCACTGAGACTGGAGCCTTTCGCAATTTCGCAACTCTGCCAGGGCGGCACGAGGACTTTGTGGTCTCCGACGATTACCGAAGGTCGTTCGGGCCAGTAGCAGGCAACGGCGCCCCAGCCAACGACTGGTTTCCCAACCAACGTGACCCCATTCACGCCCCATTTTGGAATCCGGATGCGCAACTGGAGAAGGATAAGTCGGCGTGGGCGGACTACCAACGCAGATGTTTCGACATCATCGTGATGTGGTGGGCTATCATGAAAACAACAAAAGCCAAGAGCGAGGATATCGACGACATCCAGCCACCATCTACCAATGAGCTTGGCTTGCCCCCCTTAGGCGGCGGCGGTCATCCTGACCTCGCGATCTACATAAGCAATGCATTTTCTCACTGTAAATACCCTTTCTCGGAACGCTCTACGCTCAGACTGCATAGCCGCGAAACACGCTCTTCCCCCCAGGCTACGGAGACTGTCTACGCAAATGTGGAAAAGCCAGTAGCACTGGAAGATGATCCCTACGAAGCACAGCTCTCACAGTCAATGCCTCGGCATAATCAACCATCCTTGTTCATTCAGCTGCCAGAAGAGCTCCTAGGATCGATTATTTCCATGCTTGGTTTTTCAGGACTTCTCTCTATGTCAAAAACATGCAGAGCTATGCACCGTTTATGTATTCCATACATCTTCAAGGACCCTGCTTCGGCGCTAGAGCCTATGGATCTGAACGCATCTCCCGGAGCCCTGCAGCGCCGTGCGAAGAGACAGACTACACTTCATGAAGCCCTCCATGCGAGCTCTATCCTGCGCTCGTTTGTCACCAAATATCCGATTGGACTTGCGCCCTTCGTCAATACACAGGCGGTTCTTGGCTTGCCATCGTCCATTCCGCTAATGTGTTCTTTGGCACGTCATCTATCCAGACTCTCATTTTTGTCCTTGAATGTCAGTTCGTTGTTGGTACTACTACAACGAGGAGGGCCGGCTCTTCCCCTCCAACTGTGCAATCTCATTCGATATCTCAACGGCACATATCCATGCTTGAGGGTCTTGCGACTTGAATTCGGACAAGGATTTTCGGTTGACGCCGACGACCTACCCGAAGAACTACTGGCCATGTTATCCTCCCCGGAAGGCGACATCGAACCGCCAATCCAAGGCTCAAGTTTGACGGAATTGAAACTCTCAGACACAGACTCTATGTACAGCCATCCTAGTCAGCTCTCGAGACAGCACTTGCCTGTCGTCTGTCGTATTCTCCCAGGGTCTTTGCGCTGCCTGGATCTCGAAATTTCCTCTGATGACGTGACCCCGGCCGAGGCGTTTCCCGTTCTTCCACAAGTACACACTCTCGTCGTGCTCTGTAATCTCTCACCACCAGACCTCGAGCAGTGGCTCCGACGTTGCTTCCCCGCCGTCAAATATCTTTCGGTTGGCCCACGCAGATGCGACGCAGACATGGTCGGCAACGTCCCGCAATTGGTTATACCGCCATTGCATCTGGAATTTGCATTACCACAGCTGTATCGCGCGGCTGTGCGAGGCTACAGCGTCGGCTCCCTGCCTCCCCAGACGCGCCAGATCGTCGTGAGTCCCAGGGATCTGTTGCGCACGGAGGAGGCGGAAAAAGAAGGAGATATCTCAGCGGAATTGGTTTTCCTGGTATCTGAGCATGTATACGGAGTATCCGTCCGGAGGGAGCTGTCTTATTCCAGAGACCGCAGGCAGGAGAGCTACAGTGAGCAACAAATTGGACGACTGCTGCATGCGTTGGGGGTGATGTACCCGAACGCACGGGCCATCGACTTCGACAGTGTCAGGGATATCGGGGCGAACTGGATCGAAAGCGTAACACTCTCAGAGGATGTGGACAAGTTGGTATGTTGTCCGGACTAATCACTCCTCGTTGGTTCTCAAGTTTGCAGCTGTTCATCGTCGACAAGCTAAAGGAAAGCCTTCCAACTCTCGAAGTTTTCATCATATTCGTGAAACCCTTTGCCTTTCGTCCCACACGGTCCGACTTTCCTATTGACGATGGGATCGACCAGATTGAGCAAGAAACGGCTGAGCGCATATTCGAAAGATCGGAGGGCTTGAAGATGGTGGTTTTGACGGGGCTATCTGGATTCATACCGGATTCAAGGGCATTCAAGAGGAGAGTATGGAAGCGAAAAGCTGGTAGTACCATTGCGGAGGTGGGGGAACTTTGGGAGATACCAGAGTACGCTCGATTCGCACATTGAAGAAGCAATTTACGCGCCGTAGCAGCTAATAAGGACATTGCGATTACGGCGATATGCACTGTATACGGAATCAATGTTACCCATGGGCACGATGACTCTCCTTGTAAGAAAAGGCTTCTTGTACCATCTGCCCAATGATACGGGCCGTTTAGCTGTAACTTGGGACTGGTAGGGTCGCTCGATTTGCCTCGCACCACACGACACACATTGGCACATCAAGAAAGTAAGAAATAACATCAAAGCAATCTCAAAACCACACATACATGCACAAAAGACCCACGACGTAGAACGATACAGTAGTTCTACACAGCATATGTTCGGTTTTGCACGTAACGTTTAGCACTATAGCGCAGCAGATTGCACGATTCAGTACGGTAGAAATTTCGGTAGCGAGAAAGAGGAGAACGAAGGAGGGCGATTTGTTTGCGAGTTCGGGTTTCAATTGTAGATGAAGCGAGGACGGTGACGATGAACCACCCGGCTGGCGTTGTGCAGGCGAACGGTGACAACCAGGTAAAAAAAAAGTAAACAGTAATGTAATTTGCATGAGTGGGATTGGAGAGTTCACCAAGACGAGTCAACGTCTGGCTAGTTTTCGTCCTGCTGCTCGCGGCCCACACGGCGCTCTTTCTCGCTCTCGAGCTGGTTGTAGAGCAGGAAGAGGGCCTTCTCGTTGGCCTCAGCTGTCCCGACGATGGTGAACATGCGCTCGCCAGTGTCGTCGTGCGGGGTCTTTGCGATGGAGATCTTGCTCCCCGACAGTCTACGGATCTCTGTAATTTTGGTGCCGCTGCGGCCGATGATACAGCCAACCATGTCCGAGGGAATGGAGATATTCTGAGTGCGGAGATTGCTGCCCATGGGGAGCTGGCCCATGCTGGGCGATTGTGGCGGGGACATAGTGTTGCGCAGGTCACTATTCGAACGGCGGGGTGTTCCATAGTTGCTCCCGCTACCGCCGCCAGTGCCGCTACCACCGTTGACACTTGTACGGCGGTTTCCGGTGCGCTCTTCGCTGCCAGGGTGGAAAAGGACAGTGCCGGCGCCGCGCTCCCAGTCTTCGAGTAGACACTTGCCAATCTCTTCTACGGCAAGTCCAATGGATTCCGGAGATCCCTGAACGTCGACGATGCGCTCCGTGGACTGAGGAAGCATATCCTTGGAGGCAATCATGCGCGCGCCTGAGTTATCCTGGATGGCCTTGATTTTCAAACCGCTACGGCCGATGATGGTGCCCATAAGATTGTGGGAGATCAACAGTCGAAGCGTAGTTGGGGGCACAGTAGCCGACGGCACTGGCGACGAGGGCGGGGAGGAGACGAGTTGCTGGATGATGAGAGTGTACGCCTGCACGGAAAAAAGTTAAGCGCCGGACTTGGCTTCAAACGCGTCGGAACACACCTTTGCGACAGCCTCAACAGAACCAGTGACAGTGAGAACCCGCTCGGAAACGCCGGGGATGACCTTGCTGACGCCGGCTTTGACGCCAGTCTGCTCGCGCAGTTCCGCAACATTCTTGCCAGCCTTGCCGATGATAACACCGGCATCCTTGGTGGTAACGATTGCACGGAGCGTAAGCAATTCGTTTGCGGGGGGCGAGCCAGAACGAGACTGCGTGGGGGACGCTGCGAAAATTAATGGAAAAATAAAATCAGATACGCTGCTCCGGAAAACGGGACTTGTTTTGCGAACCAGAATCGCGCGCGGTCTCGGACGCCATGGGTCGGAATTGGAGGAGGGAGAGGGAGAGGGCGGGAGGGTGGAGGAAGGGGAGGGCGAGAACAAGGTGATGGAGGTGAGAGGTAGAGGATGCGTGAAGGTCTGGATGCGCATGGCGCAACTGACCGCTCTCATCTGGTATGACTCAATCCCGCATAAGGCTAATGCTCGCTTATTCACACATTGGTTTGTTTCTCCTCGAAAGCAAGCTCATATAGTACCACTCTCATGGACGAACATAGGCAACAGTAGACTACGGCACATACATAGAATTCTCATCATAACGGCATAGTACAGACGAACGGGCCTCCATCTAGTAGCCCAGCGCGGTAAGCTTCTCGAAAGACGGAGCCGCATCGGCGGTGGCCTTTTGGCGAAGCTTGATAGAAGCAACCTGGGGGAATGAGCAGTAGTTCGTGCTGGCGGGGCAGGAGACATACCTTGCGCTCGTGGAATGCTTGGGCCTTGACCTTGCGCTTCTCCTCGAGGCGGTCGATAACGTCCTTGTATCCCCAGCCAACTTCATGAGACAGACGCTAGGAGCGACTATGAGTTACTTTCTCGCCGGATTTCCCCCTAGCATACACACCTTAACAGTGCAGTACTTCCTGCCAGGCTTAAGCCTGAGGACCCTCAGCGCCTCCGGGACAACCATCCGCTTCTTGCGGTCATATGGTGGGGGAACACCCTCGAAGAGTTTCAGGCGCTCGAGAGCAGCCGCGCCACGGGCGGACTTGTGGGGGACCATGCCGCGGATGGCACGGTAGAGTATCTTGGATGGCGCACGGTGGTGGAAGGGCCCGTTCTTTTTCGGGTTGACAAGATGCTTCTTGTGCAGGAAGTTGTGGTAGCGGAGCTAATGTTCCAGTCAATTCCCTGCCCGCCCGCCCAACGAGATGCCCACCTTGTTGCGGAAGAAGCTGCCAGAGATGTTGATTTCTTCACATCGCACCACCACAATTTTCTGGCCACTGAGAATCTGCTTCGAGATGATAGACGCCAGGCGACCCAAGAGGTGGCCTTTTCCATCTATGATGATGGGCGTCGAGGAGAAAGTGGCCATGGCGTCGGTCTAAATAGCGTTAAACGGATGAGTATGGGTTCAACGGTGCGGCGGAAGGCGCACGAACCTAATGTGTGTATTAGTATGGTTCTAAGCGTATTCAAGCAGCATTCACCTTGAGGATTTGCACGGTTGCAAGACTTGCTGTTTCTGCCGATTCGTTCGCCGATGGCGCAAAACTCTATTTTGGCCATAACTATGCAGTTCAGACAGGGAAACTTCCGATCAAATATGATCTTAGCCGCGATGCCGATCAGTGGCGGGACGGAGCATTTCGCCAGAGTGGTTCTGACTCTTTCCCAGCAGCACTCAGAGTACTTCCAAAACCATACTGCGCTCAAGACAAGTCGCCAACCTCGCATGTGGCCATCTTCAAGTCCAAAGCTCACGTGATTGCTTTCACGCTTTCCACAATTTATGCTAACCGTTTTGCAACACCAATGCAACACGCTTGCTAAGTGAACGGAGCCACTAGTTATCGTGGTGATATGGCTGGTGAAAACATATACGCGCTCACCGGCCTTTAGGCCTAGGTCTCAATGCCATTCTGCGCGGGGAGGATCATGGCAAGAGAACGCTTTGTCATTCTAACTTGGCTCTCCAAACACGACACCCTACAACGACTATAGCATACCTGCTCATGTGTGTACGTAGCATGTAGGGGCGCGTTCACGACTCAAGAGCCGGGAACATTTTCAATAACAGCCGTATTATTGGACAGTACAAAGTTCAATTACTGGGCTGCCAGGAATGTCAGTGGTATCGCGAAGCTACGGAACGGCAGCACATACCTTCCGGTGTCTTGGCAATGTAGTCAATGGCTAGTGAAGCAAATGAGGACACATGAGTAAGGCTGCGCGGATACGAACGCACCCTGCTGGACAGTCTGAATTTCGTCGGCCTCAGTGTCAGGAATCTCTATCGTGAATTCCTACAACAACGAGAAAGCTTCAATAGACATTCGAGGGGAGGTCAAACAGCCAACGCACCTCCTCCACGGCCATGACAACTTCAACCGCATCTAGGCTATCCAGTCCGAGGTCTTTGGAGAAGTCGGAGGCGGTTGTGAGCTGTAGTTCCTCTCAGTCACTGGTCGTTCCCCGTATGACCCGGCTAATGTACCTTTGCAGGATCGACCTTCTCGAAGCCCTTGAGCACATTCAAAACACGCGACTCGATGTCAGCCTTGTTCAGCGCACCGCCGGCCGAGTACCAGCGGGCGACGGGAAATTGGCGCTGCGCTGTGCGCACAGCAAGGAAAGCACGAGCAGAGGTGGCGGCTGGGCGCGTGGCGAGACGGAGGAAAGACATGGTGGACGCGGGATGAGGGATGGAAGCAGGAATCAAACCTGGAATGGGCTCGGCACCCGGCCGGCAAGCGTCATCCGGAAAACTCCTTGGGGGCGGCGATAGAGCTCTCAGCTCTCAGCATTCTGGTCAGCGAGTAGAGAAATTCCAGCGTGTTTGGACTGGCCTTCCGTGCAAATTCTCCGTGCATATTTCCAGGCCAGTGAAAATACCATAATTTCCCAAACTTCCAAGTTCTGAGAACCTTTCCTTTCTGAGAGCTCCCGACTTCCGATCATCCATACTCTCCTTCCTGCTGCCACAATGAAGCATGGAGTGGCCTTTCGTAAATTCTCGAGGACAATGTCCCACAGGGACTTGATGCTGAGGTAGATTACTGCCACAACCTGCATGCTTGGAAACTAAGTCACGCCCAGGAATTTGGTCACTTCCCTGTTGGAGCACGAGCAAATTCAGACAACGTTGCCGAAGGCCAAGGACGCGGCGCGTTTGGCTGAAAAGGTGCGTTATATGCGTCAATATACAAATGTCTCTCATTGTTCCAGATAATCAGCTTGGGAAAGCGCAACGACGCCTTCGCGCTGACCCGTGCACGCGCATTCCTACTGAAGGAGGAAGTTGTGCCCAAGCTTTTCGGCACATTCGCGAAGCGCTATGCAGAGCGCCCGGGCGGCTATACACGCATTCACAAATACGGCAACCGTTTTGGTGACAACGCTCCCATGGCCATCCTCGAACTTGTCGACAACCCACGAGACCTCCGCTTCGACGTGACCTCTCGGACAGTGGGTTGGGAAATGCTCAAGGAAGAGCTTAAGAGGAAGAAGCCGACAGACATAATCCAGACCGGTGTACGGGGTGTGCATCCCATTGTGGAGAAGGAGAACAAACTCAAGTTCGGCGAGGCCGGTGTTTTGCGGTCAAAGACCCGGTGGAATCTCCAGAAAGTGCTCAGATATCGTGGTCCCCAGGGACTGTCGGACCTTACAAAAAAGGCTAGGGAGTATGCGGTGCGTGTCCCGTTGTCCTAGCCAACTACCTCTCATCATTTGTAGGACCACGTTTTGGCGACTCGCGTAGCATCCGACACATTAAAAGAGGTTAGGGAGGTGAAGGCCGGCCAAGCGCTTCCTGGAGATACTCGCAGCGCTAAGCAAATAGCGAACGGTGCTCTGGGTGTTCAGAAGCAAGCCCCCTCGGACTCCCATATTCTCTCTGTGAAGCGCATGTTCGGCAGGGCAACAGAAGAACCTGCTCCTCTATAATACTACCGTCTGTTTGTCCCTTCGCGATTTGCAGAGTTAATACATGTGTTAGAGAATACACAGTTGCGAGCAAAGTAGATGCATAATGTCCAAGTGTCAACTAAGTGTGTCCGTTACTATCCTAAATTCAACGTCTCCGCTCTTCATCGGAGTATCGAGGTGCGGCGGTTCCCACTGGTGGCGGCGACCTGCGACTGTATTCCGACACTGTGTCCAGTGGTTGATGAACCGGCTGGGACATGACATCCGACATACTGAGCCCACTGTCCTGACGGCGATGCCCGTATGCCTCGGTGTCCGTAGATGGGCGCGGGTTGTATGCATCACCACCTCGAGTTTTCATAGGGATCGCGTCATTGAAAGCTCGTGCAGATTCATTGAGGGCATCGTACTTGGCATGATCCTCCACCTGCTGTGAGCTATAGCTGTGCAGAACGAAGTAGAGGTAGCCCTACGAAACACTAGTTAGTATCGTTGTCTTCCGGCACACATTGCCTACGCGCCTGCATGATAGCCATCCACACCCAAAGACCGGCCATGATGCCTATGTCGACATACGCGAAGACATTGCAAAGGGTGTTGGCCTGTGACGCCTGGTCGCTGTCGCTGGTATCGTAAAAGGTTTCCCTGCACTCTGACTTAGCGTCATCGAGCTTCAATCCGCCCCATACAATCCAGGCTGCTGCGACCGCGAACGCGGCAAGCATGGAGAGCGTGTGGAGAGCGAGGTATCGGCGAAAGAGTCCCGCTTTTTCCTATGAACTAGTCAGTAAGTTACGAATGTCGACATCGACCTTGAACGCACCTTTGCGATACCGATGAGTCCAATTACTTGGATGGCTGCGCAGACTAGGCAAATTATGCCAAGAACAACATGGCAGAAAGCGGGCGTAGCAGCCCCCACAACTGTGAATTTGTGTCAATCTTTGGATCGCTCTAGCGCACAACAAGGCCGTCTTACTGTCTGGGGTTGCTAGTGCCAATACCCCAACCACCAATGCAGCGATGATTTGCCATATCAAAGTGAAATATATCCCCGCATTTATCATCGGTAGCGCACAGCAAACGTATTCTCGAACTTTGGCCATCGTATAGAAGGAAGAATGTGGTCTGAAAGAGTTGTAGAAAAAAGGACCAGTGAGTGCAAGAAGAAGAAAGGCGCAGTGGCCGTGGCTGCTGGAGACCGTTGCTGTGCACCACTACTGTGCAGACGTCACCGCAGGATTCGGTCCGATCCTCCCTTGATCGCACCCCTTTCTCAGGAAGCTGTTGAACGACCACTACTTACATCGGTAGACGGCTCGTACTCGAATACTACCTCGCAGAAGCCACTCCCACAGCTACCTCTGGCCGTCGCGAGATGATCACGGTTTTCGCATATTATCCACAAGGATTGGGAAGTTGTGTAATGTTTATCTGACTAGTAGTCTCCGAAGAAGACTCTTCTGAGGTAGCTGATGTTTGCACTGGGTGGCACGAATGAGCCCTGATTTTATGAGCGCTTCAGACTTGGGATATTGAACAAACTAGTGTCACTGTAAGTCAAGCAGTGACACCAGATACATTATTGAGTTCTTGAACACAGCTTATAGGCAGCTTTGTCTGGTTCAAATTGATTGACTCGTGAACGCATTTACGCACCTTCTCCGGCATTGATCTTCTCCCCCATCTTCCGATGCATTGAACGCGCGGTCGCAGGACAATAATGTCAAGAATTAAGTACATTTGGAACACCTTGATTGGGCATGGGTAACATCAGAGTAACTGTGCAGTGCCTCTTCAGCAGAAGCTGTAGTCACGGTAAATGGCCGCATACTATCACGCTGACTGCGTTGGCACGGGGCTACCGATGCCGCCATTGTCCAATGTAGTCGTCCCTTGCTAATTTCAGCTACTACGGATCTGCATTCAAAGGCGTATGAAAGTGGGAATATGCGAGGTATGCAAGGCACTGGCTCACTGGCTCTTCGCATGGCTCATGGGGCCATCTCGGTCAAGATGAGCAGATCGTGCAGCAGCCTATAGCGACACCCATGTGCATACCATGGCCAGGATCTGACAGTTAGCACCAGGGTATAAAAACCACACGTTCCCATTCTTTCTTTTTCCTTTGAACCATCCATGGATTCGACTTTTTGGCGGCGACCTACGCTGTCTCTTCTCGCTTTGGCGATATGTGTTACCGCGGCTCCTTCCCGCCGTGATAATTCTGTCACCATTGGAGACAGCACTTATCAAAGCGGGGGTTTGGTCGCATTTGGTCTGATACCTTCCGACTTCATCGAGAGTACTGGCGACACCCTCGGAGGCATCGGTAGCGCGACGACGCTCAAACCTGGCTCGTGGAAAGCTCTCGACAACGGAACTTTCACCGGCACACTTGTGGTCGAGCCCGACCGCGGATATAACGTGTAACTCCCCTTCTGTTCTTGTCTCCACGAAGCGCTCAATTCTTGCAGCGTAGAAACCATAGACTATCAGGCGCGTCAGCACTACATCGACTTCTGGTTGACGCCGTATACCGACAGCAGCAAATTGAGCTTCGAGGATGCCCAATTGACCCTTGTTCTATCCTACTCCCATACTGTGCTCCTCAATGAACGTGACGGGAAGAAGACGACCGGTCTCGACTCGGGTTCACATCGCAACGCTACGGGAGGCGATCCAGTCCTGCCGACGCCCACGTCGACGGATAGACTGTCGTTAGATGTCGAGGGCATAGTCGCAAACGAGGACGGATCGTTCGTCACGAACTTTGCCTTACATCTTGTCCATTGACATACAGACAGGTTTTGGATAAGCGATGAATATGGTCCTTACATCTACCATTTCTCTGCTGAGGGCGCCCTCATTTCAACGATTGCGCCTCCCGATGCTATTATTCCGAAATCAAAAAGTGGCGACTACGACTTCACCTCCGTCGAAGATCCAGACACTGGACGAGCGTCAAACCAGGGCTTCGAGGGTCTTACGATAGACAACGAGAACCATGTACTGTACGCCATGCTGCAGACGGCGACTGTGCAGGATGGAGGAGATCAAAAGGAAACATCGAGATATACTCGTTTGCTTGGCTGGGATATCTCGGACGTAAGCAACGCTGTGTTAGTGGGAGAGTGGGTTGTCCCACTCCCACAGAGCAAGAAGGGCAAGACTCGCGGCAGTAACGAAATCGCGTTCCTCAGAGACGGGATTTTCCTGAGCTTGACTCGGGACGGAAACGGAAGGGGAGACGAGGATCTACAAGCCTCATACAAGTATGTTAATTGATCCCCTTCATTCCACGATATGTTGCTGATCTCGACAAAGACAAGTTGACCTTTTCGATATTTCTGCTGCAACAGACATTCATGGCACGAAATACGACGACCCGGAGCATTCTCTTAGGAAAGGCGGAGACGGAGACTTAGATGATGGCGTAGAGCCCGCGCAGTACTATTCCTTTGTTGACATGCTGGATGAGGACGGCTTGGCGAGGTTTGGACTTCAAAACTCTGATGATCAAGATGACAAGACACACATCAACGCAAAATTCGAGGGCTTGGTGCTTGCACCTACAGGCAAGGGCGACCAGTATTTCCTCTTCGTGGTGGTAAGTGGCAGTAGTATGGTATTGAGATTCCAAGCTGATCAGGCATTTGCGAAAGTCGGATAACGACTTCCAGACCACGCAGGGGATCTCGTTAGGGCAACCGTTTGACGCTGGTATTGATGTGGATAACCAATTCCTAGTGTATACCGTCACTCTTCCAGGGCTTACAGGACAAATTGTGTAGAGTAAAAAGAAGGGAGTACATAACTGTCTGTATGAGACCAGAAATTGCCTAAGTACTTATTGTATAAGCTTGTGATGTACTTAAGTTTAAATGAAGTTGGTGGCGATACTGCGACCCCGCTGCCACCGATCCTTTTGATGCGACGGACACAGCCACTTGAACGTCATGGCCGATCCCAAATGCGGAGGTCTGCTGCTTGTTGACCACATTCCACCATGATCCGTCCCGTAGTGTCTCTCCTCCTTGCATCCTGCGCTGCCTTCGTTGTCGCAGTGCCAGCCCAGCAAGCCCTCGATGATGGAACCGTTCGTGTTTCCGAAAGTTGGGAGTACACGAACTGTGGTACGGCAGCGGTTGCGAATGTCGATGCGGGGCGCTTACTGCCGTACAGGAAACCCCACAGACGCTCTGCAGATTGAGTCTATCGTTGTGACGCCCGACCCACCGAAGCCTGGCGAGAAGATGACTGTGGAGGTGAAGGCAACAGCTTTGGAGACCATTGAGGTGCGCTGGTTCGCTTATCACCACCTTGCGGAGTTTAACAGTCGCCTAGGATGGCGCCTACGCGGACGTCACCGTCAAGATGGGACTCATCAAGCTTCTGCACAAGGAATTTGACCTTTGCCAAGAAGCGTATGCATCGTTCGTATGACGCTCCGCTCATCATGCTCATACGCACCCAGGGAGAAAGCGAACGCGACTGTAACCTGCCCGGTCGAGAAGGGCGCATACACCGTAGTCCAAGAAGTTGACCTGCCCAAGGAGATTCCCCCTGGTACGTCCTGAGTGTCATCCGTGATCCTTTTTCTGACTCCGTCGTTAGCCAAGTTCATCGTCGACGTCCTCGCATACACCGCAGATGACGATGACCTTGCTTGCCTGAAACTCAGCGTCAACTTCATGAAGAGCCGGTCGATCTTTGACTTCCTGTAACAATATTCTTCACGACTCCTTTGCATATTGAGCATGTTTTTATTCACTTGATAAGACGCGCTTCATCGTCGTGGAACGGTCATGAGGATGTCTGGAACCTCAGGCCGTAGTTCTTCGTCTCTTCCATTCAAAACGCGAGTTAGTTGCCCTTGCCGTTTTCGTCGAGCTCGAAAAGTCGAGCGGCGTATGAACTTGCCGCATTGCTTGCCAAGTTCTTGATGTAATATCTCCCACCCGTACTATCACTGCCCCTGACGTGAATAATGTACCCTGAGTGAATAAAGTTGGAATTTGCGAGGAGGGATAGCCTGCCACACCCTACGAATTTCAGTATAGAATCTAGTGCTATATATGAGTGTTCTATCAACTTTGAGGAGGGTGTGCTAACCTGGGGGTCTTTGTGAATTACGAAGAAAAATGTGATCAAACTCGATCATCGAGCAGTTATGCCCATATCTCGCGCTGGAGAAGTACGTACCATTAGAGAACTTGATGCCACCTTCATTATGCCATCAGAATGCCACGTATAT